>JAPYYZ010001921.1:0-17968 GCA_030522705.1 Eretmocerus eremicus | reverse complement strand
ACTTCAAAATAATTCATTTTAACCTTCAAGAATTTAAGATCTGATAGTCAGCCACGAGGTTAACTTATTTTAAGCTCAAATTTTGACTCAGATCGAAGCTTACTTACTTTCAGATAGCTCTATGTTGAGTCGCGTCGCGACTGAAATTCAGTGCAAACGCGGTCTTACTTTAAAAATTTCTTTTCACAGTATATACTCTAGAATGAACATACTTGATTCATCAGGCATTATTCTCAGGGAGTGATTATAAAAGCTCTAACTTCGTATAGAACGGTTCCGTCTCACAACGCGTTTCTTCCCTAGTACTGGCAAATTCCACCATATTTGGCCATTTTGATGTAATCACACGTCATCGGTCCATGGTTAGAAGAGTTTCCTCCAGAATATAGGTCTTTTATCATGCTCTATTCAACACTTTCGCTGCGGCGTGGATCACTGGGGCCTCGAAAATTCACAAATGTCAGCTCTTTCCGAGGACAGGAATACACTACCACAACGATGTGCAATTTGGAAACTCGTAAACTTTTTGTCGTATGGTGCCGAAATTCTGACTTTTCAAAACTTCCAGCCATAGCTGGTTCAAAATTTTTACGAAGAGCTCATCTGCGATGCAAGAAAAACCACAAAAAAGCCGCCTCACCACCCTTGTTAAATTTGAGTGGGGCTATGTTATTGGACTTCATTTGTAACTCAACAGTGCCATGTGATGCATAGTGACTGTAAGCTGCTGCTGTGAACTCGATTATTTTCCACAGCGTTTTTGAACTTCCGTAATTTGTAGAGAGCGTATCTCATCACAGAGGCAATAACACAATTCGGTACATGAAAATAGAAGACCATACCTACGAAGAATGAGAGATACACGAAGATTCATGATTCACCGCATAACAAACAGCTCGAAGATAAATTGGAATCTGGTAACCTTGGGTATTGGTGGATCGATAGTTTTGACGTAATCAGGAAATCTCAGTATGAGAGAACTTGTTCGCGAAATATTTCTTGGATGGGACAGAATTCATGATCTTCAGTATTTTGAACATTTATTCTGGATGCTTATTGCTATTCTCGTGACAAAATTTGATGAAAAAATCAAAGCATTCCCAAAATATAGACAATTTTCTCGCACAGATCGCTCATCAAGTTTGTAATACTTGTGGATTTATTCCCCAGCTATTCGACAATCGTCACTGCAGTTGGAGCACAATAATATGGAATGATCATAAATGCTATATATCCGTAAACATAATCATATAATCTATAATTGATACGAGTACAACAAGGATCGCAGAGAGTTGATGAAAAAAGAAGAGCGAAGGAAAGAGGGAGGGAGGGAGGGAGGGAGAGAAGGGGAGAGAGATAGAGAGATAGAGACAGATGGAGAAGCGAGCTAGAGTCTTGAACATATAACTTGAATTCATAGTTCAATGAAAACTCCAGATTTTGAGATCGATATAAAGCGTGTGAATATTAAAGAGTCGCAAGGACAGTTCGTCAACAGTTACAGTTTTTCTGGCGCAATAAAATTCCGTTGCCAAGCCCCATACACAACTTTTGGGCACTTCACAACTTCATCACAAGGTTGGAGCGTCTGAGCCTCGAACATTCAGTCATCGTCATTGAGGAAGACATCGAGTGGATTTGGTCCCATTCGCCTAGGTTTTAGAGTTGACGCTCTCTCAGTCGAGCTGTCACCTGAAAATGACGATGAGGATACAGAATTAAGAATAATTGATTGAGTAATACAAAATTCAGATGTATGCTTGCTATGTAACGATTCTTGAAGGAAAAAAATTGGACTTGGAGTTTTCTGAGTGATTATAAAGAGTATGCATAAAACGATTTCGAACAAATTCGATCATTTGATCATCTTGAGCTCAAATTTGTTTACAAACACGATAGAAATGGATTAATCAGCACTAGCTTTGCAGCACTTCTAAGCAATTATGAAACTTCAGATGATAATAATTTTGAGTTATTGGCATGGGTTAAGATCACCTGGGACTCAATTGGACGGCTCCGGACCAGAAGGGTATAACTACATTTTCATCGATGTCAGGAATAACACTTTGAAGTTTTCTATCAATAAAAAATTCACAAAATGATTTTGAGCAAATCTACCGTATACATCGATAAGACAGTGTATTTTAACGCCATTCCGTGCATGTTTGGTCACAATTTTCATTTGTTCATGTTTTTTGCACGTTATTTTGCAATAAAAAAAATGTACTTATACTGTTCTGGCCCGAAAATTTCTTCCATTTCTCCCGGACCTGAACGGTATAATTACATCACTTCCGAAAAAGTGCACTAATCTGATCATGTGTTCATTTCCCACTTGGCTTTTGTATCACACATCTTTCTCATGAGTATCTCCTGTGATTGGATGTTAATCTATAATGCAGGATCCTCTAATTGGATTGAGTGATTGAATGTTAATGTATAGGTCATGTAGAAGCTCTACCTTACCGACATTCATCATCAATTGATTTGAAATAAAACAAAACAATATTCCAAAAAAGCAGCTCCAATCCGAACTTTATATTAGTAGAATGTACCCTACTGTAACTCTTTCGAGTGATCTGCGGGGAGCTCTTGGAGTAATTTGAACTATAAAGCAAGTATATTGTAATTATACCATAGTTCAAATCACACCAAGATACTTCCGCGGATCATTCTAAAATTGTATACAGTGGTGCATTCTGCCAATACGCAGTGCGGATTGGAGATACTTTTTCGAAAAATTAGGTTTATTCGATTTGCCCGGTCCGCACGGTCTGCCCGCTCGAACGTTTCTTTCCAACCTATGTGAATGAGAGATAGGTCCGAGCAGGCAGACCGGTACGCCCGGCCCTATCGCCCTAAATCGAATAAACCTAGTGTCTTATTTTATTTTAAAGCAATTTATGATCAATTTCGGTAAGTTAAAGTTTCTTCTTCCGCTTAAGAAAAGCTAGTTCATGATTCGATTTGACCCTCCAAGTAGGTCATTTTGGAAAGGATTTTTTCGCCTTTTGAATAGAATTTATACTGAAGTATGCATAGATACTTATTCGTCTGGCTGACTAGGAGTCAAAACATGGATTCACAGCGTTGCTCAGAGGGATAAGTCATGTTCCTTACTCAATTAGTGAGTCACCATTCACTCTTTGATCAAACGACATAGTTTTTGAGTCACTTTTCTACCCGATCTCAGTGACAAATCCCTCTTCATTAAATGATTTATACCCGTTGACTTTTGCTTCAAGTTGAGGATCTCACTCAAAAATCTAGAAAGCAGTCAATGAAAGACAGAATTTGAAACTCGACTTTCAAATCACATCTTTACGCCTTTGTTCAAAAAATATCCATCATTCGTCTACCCATACATTTCTTCATCTGAACTCGTTTTAGCATTCTCTTCACCCTTTCTGACTTTTAGGGTACTTTCAAATTAATCTTCATTCATGAAAAGTTGGAGGATTATGTATTAAAAGTTTAGTAGATTTCGCTTCCATTATTTTTTCAAGAGAACGTCGGATACCGGCGTTGTCGAATTCTCAAATTTCTTGATGAATTTCTAAGATGAAGCGAAAATTGGAAGTAATGCCGATTCTAGAAGACTTACAGAATTGGGAGATGACATACGTCTTGAATTCGGTGGAAAAGAAGTGTTCCAAATTCCGCCACTGTGGCGCTGCCAGTATCAAACGCGTGTTAAATTAGCGTGGAACAGAATAGTTCGTCTCTTTCGCCGCTAGAAGCGGGTCAATTAATGTCATCTCCCAATCGGCGTTAATATCCAGATCCGCGATACTTCGAAAATCCATCGAGTAATTTGAAAACTCGATGACGTCGGTAACTATGCAATGGGGATAGGACTCCGACTTGCCCTTTAAGACTTTTTTTTCTTCAATTAGCCTCATATTTTGGCATGTATTATAACATCTGCAAGAATGGCTCGACCGATCGCTCTGACATTATGATTTTGGGTAGATAGAACATTTTTCGATAGAAATCTCCCAAAACCAGACAGGGGCGCATAGAACTTTAATTTAATGAAGTGAGAAAAACCTTGCATCTGTATAGGACAAAGAGAGTATATCTTACCCGATGGGGGAAGCCTCTGAGCGTTGAGGCAGCTCAGCCACTCTGTCATGCTGATTCTGCGGTCGTTGTTGATATCACAGTACCTGGGCAGTTTCTTCCCGCACCTGCGCAGCTGCCTGCTGTTGGCTACCATTGCGCGGAAGGTCTTCCACTCTTTGCGTTCCAGCACCTGATATGCGACACCCAAGCAAAACACGAGTTCGTGAGTAAGGTATCTATCTAAGCATTATTTACTGGATTTCGTCGGCTCAGTGGGCCGCACAGGAAGTCGAATTCGAGGCATTGTCCGCGCCACCGTACTATGGGCACATCAATGGCTATTCCGTCCATTATGCGCGAAAGACTAAGGTTGCAAGTCGGAATCGATTCATAAAGCAGAGAGTGGTCCGGTGGTGGCTGGGACAAATTTTCACACAATGGGGAAAAGAAGGAGGGTCGCACGCGCGGGGGTCTGCAGGTACGTGAGACTTTTGCGTTGCCGATACTAACCTTATTCTTATTTTTGTCGAGCATGACAAAGTGCCAGGTAGCCACGCGCTCCTCTCTCGAGGCTTGCCACTTGTCCGTCACGAGCTCGTCCGAGCCGGAACCGGACGCTCTCATCTTCTTTGCCATTAGATCCACCAGGTCGCGTAAAAATAGCTGTTTCTTTGCCTCGGGACAGCCTGCAATCACACCGTAGTATTTTATCAGTTTTTCCGAAAGATGAGCGGGAAACGTATTAATCAGCCAAGAAAATCAATCGGTCGATAAGGAATTATAAGCGAGACGAGCTTGCCTACTCGTGTATTGAATTCAGTAAAACCTCGGATAGTGGACTTCTACAAGAGCGGGATACTATCTGGTTAATATGTTCAGGGCCTCATGGTTTTATTTCTCCTTTCTCTTACGGGACAAAAATTGATGGATAGTTTTGGTTTCATGAGTATCGATTGTGTCCTATTTTACCTTGTAACAGCTTGACAACTCAATCTTTGGGTCAAGTAGGAGAAAAAGTTTGCATTTTCCGGTCTGAATGGTGAGTCTTTCACGGACTTATATCATTCCCTCATTCAAACACAAACCAGCTAAGATGAACACTCCCCCAGAACACTTATTACCGTATAAGCAAAAATTGGTGAAATGAAAAGGAAAAACATTTTTCTGTGAGAAAGAATCCTGGGTGATTTTTCGTTTTTGAAAAAGAAGATAAATACAATTTTTCTCTTCAATGAAGCAATAAATATCGTTCAAGTCTCTGATTTTACCATTTCATACCATTTTTCCGCCAGTTTTCGGTGTTCTAGCCTAATATGACTTTTCAAGATTTGGAAGTGGGTTCCACATTGCGAGGTTCAATCAATGATATTCGACAAAATATATCACGAAAGCGCGTGCGGAGGAATAATTCTGGTACGAAGGATTTGTAACACTCGCTTCGCTCGTGTCACAAATTGTCCTTCGTCCAAAACTACCCGTTCACGTGCGGTGTCATAAAGGACTATTGATTCTCGTTGGGGAGCCTTTCAATTAAGATGAGTTCAGAACTACCGTGTGGCACTTAGATTTGAATACAAAATTCATAGTCGCAACAGCAATCTATTCGTCAGTGAGATTAAATCTCATTGAATATAAAACTATTATGGGTTTTCATAAATAATATTAGCAACTGCTTTCAACTCATTTTTTCAAGGTACCTGTGGCAAATACTATCATGAATCTCAAGGATGTCGGAGCCGTGCACGCGGCGCACAAAAAAGTTTTCCCCCGATCCCACAAACATTTCCTCGACTGGCCAAAATAATAGTTGACGTACGTTTGTAATGTTAATGTTCTAACTTGGTTTCGTCCACTCTTCGTTTGACCCAAATCGAAATGGTATTCGAGAAATTAAGAAAAAAACTCGAAATCGAGTATATGTATACTCACCATGTGTAATCGAACACACATTTTATTCCCATATTAATTATTTCGGATACAGTCTCGATTCAAGTTAAACAAAGAGTCGAGAAAATCAAGTTAGACGATAACAAACTTCTGTCAATTCGTATTTTGGCCGAACTTGACGAAGTATTCGAGGAATCTCGGAAAAAGTTTTCTAGCTTATTTAAGGTAATTTAGGCGGTATTTTTTCTAACATTAGAAATCGCTGAAATTTTGCATCCCGGAAGATTTTATTGGTTTGAAAAACAAATCAAAATTTCAAGAGGATCTTGAACTTAGGTTCCGAGATATTAACCCGCTCACTTTCGACCCTACTTCCGGGTCTTGAAAAATTATCCCGAGTTGAAAAACATGCGTAACTAGTGTGAAAAGTATGAAGAATGGCAACATTTTAAGCTCGAAAAAATTTCAGTTTTTATTTTTTTTCTAAAAACCAAACATTATTTGGGAGCAACTCTCGTGGCAATATATTTCTCTTATGTCTAGAATATTTTCTGAATTTTTCCAGATTTTTATGACATCTATAACGAAAGTTATCACGAAATATTGGAAAACGTGCTTTTCCACATATGTGGACATGGGAAGTAAGCGGGTCAATCCTCCAAGTTTTGACGAGTTACACGGAAAAGATAGGGAATTCAGTCTCCGCCTTAGATATCACAAGAACAGAACAATAGAAAAATTTGGAAAAATTCATACTAATAGGTCATTATGAGAGGAAACTCCCTATGAAATTGCGCAAAGATCATGAACCTGCTTTTGGAGATATCTCATTTTACAATAATCACTTCAATAAATAATCGGAGCAACAATTTGAAAGATAAATTATTCCTGAAGTTTAGGGTCTTGAAAGCATTCATGTCAAGTTTCAGCAAGATTGGTGGTTTCATTCAAGAGATATTCAATTTCTGAAATATTCTTTGGCGTCTGTCTCTCTTACATTCAGCTATTTGTCTCTCTTCAACCGCGTGAACCACCTGAACTCGAACGGCTGTGACGTGACCTCAAAGAAAAATTCTTACGGCACAACATCTTTGCTCTGCAAACCCTCATATAAAGATACAGCTCATTATATTTTCTGAAAAATGCTGATTGTTGATAGAAACCTTGCATATCATTCGAGTAATGCAGAGATCTATTGGCAAGAGCTTCGAGAGGTTTTTCCATGGTTCAATATGAGATAACTTGTCTCAGAGTAACAAGGGAATTGATTTTGTGAAAACCAGATACTCGGCTTGTAAGATGAAAAAATATGATAGAATCAGTCTCGATCGTCAGGAGAGTGTTTGCCCAAAATAATCGCACTATCAAGTTCGATACCTACAAAAAACCTACGATTCCGCCCATTGTCGAATTACAATATTGGTTCACGTAGACGCCATGACTTTGACGAGTGGGTGCGATCGTAAGCGATGGCAATCTAAGATTAGCGTTACATGCTTCAATATAGATTGATCGATCAGTGAGAAGTTCCTCAGAGTTGGAAGGATTCACGCCCACCTTTCATGGGCCTGACGGGCGCGGGCACTGGGTTGCAGTTGGGCGTCTGGTCCTTGGACGACGTGCCGGGTATCGGTTTCCCCGTATCCTGGTATACGCACCAACAGTAGCCCGAGTAGCACTGAACCTTGTGGTACCTGCCATCAGGCGTGCACTCGGGAATGTAGAACTTCTCCTGCGAATTCTGCCTCTGATCCTCCATGACCGAACGCCTATCCGATATGCAGTCGTTTGCTGCTGGTTCATAGTGGAAAATTGATCGAGTTAGTTTTCCAATTTTCTTTCATCCTCGTTGCGTGGAAAGATGCAATCAGATAATGAAACCACAATCTCGTAATTATTTGATAGAATGAGAGAATCTCTCTTTTACACTTGTCTCTCATCCTGAACAATCCAAATTTACAATTGAATTCCAACATAATCATAACGGAGGCTTCTGTATGTCTGTTCTTTCGGATTTTAACGAAAAGCGAATGGTCATGCTGTTTTTCGCAGTAATAATACTGCAAGTATCCAATTCCCATATCGTTGGGCAATTTATGTCCGAAAATTTCAATCAAGTACAATGGAATTGAACCCACAATTTGGCAAAGAAAATATATCCGAGGGAACTACGGGATGCTTACATTTGAGGATCGGCCTGAACAATATCTAGCAGTTTTCATTGCAACAACATCATTGAAACAGACTCACCATCAGTGTCGTCACTTGGCTCTGGCGGGTCATCTTTGAAAGTTGGGCGGGAGCGGACTGGCGAGGAATCACCTTTCAGCACTATGTCAGAAGGGTAATATTGAGTGGTACCATTCTATAGTAGTTTATTCATTATTCTAAAATCAGTGTTACAAGAGTAGGCTACCGGGTCCAAGCACCAATCTTCACTAAAATTCTTTCACAGTCTTGTAACACCAAGTAAATGAAAAATCGACGTTATCTCGGGTGAGTGGGCTTCCTGTACAGAGATACTTAGAGAAACCTTGGAATTGCCCATTGAGCCCTTGACAACTGATTAACACCCAGAATCCCGAAATTCTCAGCTAACTGCGAATGAATTGCGAATCGAGCATGAATTGTGAATCGAGCATGAATTGCGAATCGAGAATTTCGAGGAAAAGTAATCAAGAATGCTTTTCCCATCATTTTCCGCTGTGCTGCATTTCCGTATGCGTACATTATTACTGATGTATGATCGTAATCCATCCAGAATAGCGTCCTCGCGACAGCGGAAATGACGGATTTTTCATCGATCTCAAGTAATGAAAGAGCCAATTACTTCCCAATATTTGTTTTCAGTCGTATACAATGACGATTCTGACCACGGGAAATTCGAAAAAAAGGCATCCAGAAATGGTAGAGATGACCTGCTTGTTATCTCTCCAGAGTTTTGGAGTGGTAAGTCAGACTCGAGAGTAAGTTCAGAATCTTGAGTTTCATTTGACAGAGATGCTTTGGATTTTTCATATTCATGGAAGGTACAAGCCAATTTTGGTGGGAATTGACATAAATCAAACCCCGCGGCTTGCCCCCGCGGATGAAACGTTAATGTATACAAATCTTGAAAAAAATGAGGATTCCGAAGGACTTCTAGAGATGTGCTTTCAAATGTCTGACGAGTCAGTCGTTCTATATAATTCATTTCCGGGTCCTAGGTAGGATTACTAGTGAAAAATACATTTCAGATACTGGGAAGTTGATTTTTGACATTCGGCCACTTCCCATCCTCAACTGAGCTAGTTTTAGCAGAATTAACGATACGAATTAAATCTTCTACATATGAAACGTTTTACCACACTCTCTCCCTGTTAATCAATGAGAACCATTGAAACTTAGTTCAAGTAGGTGGGTTATAACTGACTGGTCTCAGTGCATATGTATACAATGGCACATCGGTACATACGCACTGAAGTCCTCAGTTGAAGTTTCAGTGATTCTACGATAACTCGGACAGATCCAGGTCATTGGAGTTTCAGTGGGCTGACTTTAGACTTCAATGAATACACAATTTAATCGTGAAAGGCGACATTAGTGAAACTATACTCGTGAAAAACACTACTCGTAAAATTATACTCGTGAAATAATCAATCGTAAAACTATAATCATGAAATAATCATTTGTGAAATTTATTTCCGTGAAATAGGCATTCGTGAAAAGTGCTATTCGTAAAATTGGATTCGTGAAAAACGACGGACTCCGCTCTTAACTGAAAGCTCAGTGTTTCCCACCGATTTACACGGAGAGAGTTCCAAGGCTTGATTGAGAGGATGAAGAAACCCACCTTACCGACATCCATTATAAATTGATTTAACGAAACAATATTCCAAAAAAGTAACTCCAAGCTGCCCTGCGTATCGGTAGAGTAGACTACTGTGTAAAATTTTGAAGCGATTCGCAGAAATCTCTTGGAGTGATTTGAAGCATAGTGCAAATATATTGTTATTGTACAACCATAGTTCAAATTACTCCAAGAGATTTCCTTGGATCGCTTCAAAATTTTACACAGTAGTGCATTCTGCTAAGATGAAGTTCGGATTGGGGCTACTTTTTGGAATATTGTTTGTTTTATTTTGAATCAATTCATAATGAATGTCGGTAAGGTAGAGCTTTTATATGACCTTAAGCTTTTTGAGCCTCTAATTTTGATCCATGTCAATATTTCTTAATGCACCCTCTGAAGCTCATTCTGAAGCTTGTTTCATAAGACCTTTAGAATGAATCAGAGTGCGTGTGGTTCCAGATAAGTGGAGCCGAGCTTGTTTACATCTACGGGAGAGGAATTTTTGACGAGTCCAGAAGGGCGTGTAATCATTAAGGCCAGCTACTTGGCACCCAAACATTCAGAATGAGTCCTGCAATCGATAGTGAATTCTCGGTTGTCGAGTCCAATTTCAAGATTTTTGGAGTCAATTCCAAAACAACTCCTGCGATCGACAGTGGACTTCGGTTTCTCCAGAGTCCATTACGCATGCAAGCTCGTTCCCAGTCATATCTTGAGACAAACTTCAATATTCCTCAAAGTACAGAAGGAGCTCACCTGTGAATTCGCTCCCAAGACATGCGTTCCATTCCTGTCGCGAGAGCCTCAGGTCACGATCGTAATCACAGCTGCGCGCAAACGTGCGGGCGCATTTTTTCGGTCTGACAACCTTCTTTGCAAGCCGACGAAGCTCCTTGTATTCCGAACGCTCCAAGAAGCCATCGCTGTTTTTGTCCAGGCCTGTGAATTTCCACGACAACACGCTCTCCAGGCTCTTGTTGTTCGAATTATCTAGATCTGAAAAAATTGTTGTTGCAATTATCCCTTTCGTGACTCATATTCAGTGTTCTCATTCAATCTTCGTTCATCTTAAATTCACAAAGGAAGCACCAACCTAGTGGGTCGTGGGGTCCCATAGAACTCCTTGTTTCTACTTTTGGTGCCAAATCATTTGACACGTCTCGGCGTTTTTCAGAATGCGACCTCTTTCTTGAGTTACAACACATCAAGACACGCAGATTCTTGACTATCTTACATTGTTCTTAATTCTCAATCAGTAATACTCTTCTACAGCATTCTCGCAGGTTTTTATCACATTTTTTTTTGTGATGATACCTCATGAACGTCAGAGAGTTTCTCCAGCTACAAACAAGTCAATTTTACTCCGAAAAATATTGTAAGAACCTTCGAGGAAATTGCGAAGAGGCATGACTGATTTTCCATCAAAATTCGGGAAAAGTGGCTAAAAATCAGCATGTTTGGCATGCTGTCAATCAAGAAGAAGTTCGCAATTTGAAAAACACCAAGACGCTTGTTCAATGATATGGGGTCAGAAATAAAATCCCAAAGTTCCATAAAAATCCATGACCCGCGAAGTTGGTGCTTTCCTTGTCAGTCGGGCATGCTTCACTGAATATTTCCAGAACTACGAAGCCTGCTTGATGATCTGATTGCTCACCCTCGGCGGTCGACATGTTGATCCTGCGGTACTCGATCTTGAAGTTGTCGATGAGATTGGCGTTGAAGCGCGCCTTCTCCGAGCGGTCGCAGCTCGGGCGCTGCTTGTACTGTTTCCTGCGGGCAGGCCTTACCGGCAACTGCTCCTGTCGTCTTCGCTGCGAGCCCAGGGCACTCCTGGTCTCGGCTGCTCCTTCGAGTCGACGCTCCATCTTGCGCTGGGAGCCGCAGCGGGCCCTCGGGCCTTTGAGAGCGCTGCCGGGCTGCGGTCGACCGTCGCGAGATACGCACCAACAGAAGCCCGTGTCGTCGTGGCATTGCTGCAGCGCATACGAGCCATCGTCACGACAGAAAGGTTTCGAGCCCGATGGAGCCGTCGCAACGGCCCGCAGACAGCTAGGCATATCTGTTTTTAGAAAATTCAGAGGAACGGTTAGCGCAGGTCATACGGGGGTATAGCGACTGGACATTTAGATTGGAGTGTGATGAGATGAATCAACACTTCTTACGATCGAAATTTGGACGGGTCCGGAATAGAACGATACAGCTACATTTCGACTTTATGGAAAATCTGGTTAGTACTTCCGATGATACTCAGGCTGATGATCGTCCTTCGGAATGATTTCTCCGAGATCATATAGATGAATTATTGATGTACTTAACGCCACTGGAGTCATTTCGAAAGACCAGCACTACCTTACGTAGAGCCCAAAGTACTGACTCGGTTTTCCAAAAAGTCGAAATCTAGTTACAGCGTTCTGCGGCAAGAGGCGCTACAATCTTGGATGAGAAAGTGTGAGTAATCTGTATCATCACAAGATTAGAGGATATGAAACTTTAAGGATAAATCATGAATATTCATACTCGATAGTTTTTCCTTGATTTCACTTCTTTCGCTGATTTAATTTGGTATTCCCTTGATATAAAATCAAGAAATATTCGACATATTTGCCTTGATCTCATTGTTGTCAAGAATTGAAATGACGTTCTGGCTATTTTTGAAAATAACCTATCTCTCACAATTTTGTGCATCTATGTATGTCGTTGAGTATGTATAATCCCTATGGGTGTACTGAAAGTCAGTATAAGAAAAGAATTTTGGTTGGAAAACTCATACTCGCCAAGTTATACTTTTTTGAAAAAGGAAATGGGGAGGGCTACGATCTTCCTCTGGGAAGGGATTTCTTTTCAGATTTCTATTGTTGATTCTCCTCAGTTTTCGTTTGATGAGGCCTGCTGAAAGACAAAACTTGGGATCTCCTGGGATCTTACTGGAACATGTTCCCATCGGATCCCATGGTATTCTACAAGAGTTGGTGACATCCCATGGGATCCGTTGGAATGAGATCTTGGCATTTTGTGTGATCCTATGGGTTCCATATGACTTTGTTGGGCGATATGAGATCCCACGGGATTCCATGACCTCATAGGTTGCTCCCTCAGCATGAATTCATGGGGTAATATAGGATTTCATGGGGCTCGATAAGACCTCATGGGACCACATAAGAACAGATAAGGACGGGTTTCCATGTGGTTTCATATGAACCCATAGGACCCCAAAAAATTTATTCAGCAGGAGGTTCCTGAAATTTGCTAGATACAAACGCTTTGAAAAAGGACACTACTAATTTCTTTCAGCATCGTATTTTCTATACTTTTGGATGGGAAAGAAAACATGTATCCCATTCCAAAACCCTAGAACCGGTTTTCACTTTCACTGTTCAAAAAGGTAGCTTAAGAAATAATCCATTACACATATCATCTCAAGCGAATGTATGAGAAGTCTATAATAACATCGGAGAATCTTTCCGTAATACATACTGACCATTTAGGAGTGAAGGCTCCAGACCATCGTTTGAAACCCTCATGTGCGGGGAATTTGGGCAAGGCCATATCAAATCAGGGATCCTAATTAGTCATCCATTTCTCTCGGAAATAGTCAATTGACTGATCACCGATTGGTAAGGGCTTGGTATACCACAATTTTACTGGTGGATTACTGAACGATTTTCATCGAAGTCTTAAATCTCCAATCTTGTATGTGGTATCCTATACAATTGCATGTGGGGGATTCGTATGCACAAGTTGGAATTGTTGCACTTCCACAACTTGAGATTTAGAGTGTGCGTATTATATGCAAGTGATAATACTCACCTCGACAAAGACCCACGCGCTCGACGTGGACTGGCATTCCGAGGCACTGCTTCGCCATCAGCGCGCAATGGCTCGGGTACGTGAAACCGTCGCTACCGCAGACAGGCACGTTCTTTGATGTGTCCGCTGTGCACACGGCCACTTTTCGCCTGCATTCCTCCTGTCAGCGAACAAATTTTTCCCTTCATTATTGATAACTATTGTTTCCAATCGATGAACTACTTGGGGACAGATAAGGTCTTGGATTCACTTCGCAAAATATTGAGAGGAATAACGAGTTGAGCGCATTCATTTTTTATCAAGGGAATTTCGTTAAAAAAATTCCTGACTCTCGATTCTAACGATATTTTAATCAATTGTATAGGGGCATGACGAATTGGGAAGACCTACAAGATGGTGGGCCGAAATATGAAAATTTACAGAAATTGTTGAAAGAAAAAACGCCATTTTCACGATTCTTATACAAGAAAATCACTAAGGTGTCAAACTTTGGAATCGGATCGATGTGCTGATCAAACAATAATTATTTTGCACTCTTTTTGGATCCCAGAAATTCGTAGAGTCTTAAAAAAAGTTCACTTGGTCCCCAGACGCCATGACTCTGTTTCAAATTCAAAATATCGGACCAGCGTGGAACATTGACGTTTCTCAGAATTTGCTGATATTCTTTCAAATCCGAGCTTTTCTGATTACTGCATCCTAATCGTCTGACAACGATCATGGAAGTATTTTTTTTTATGTATTTTGACCTTCTGAACATAATCCCGGTGGTTTCATGAGGCATAAATAGATCAAAATTGGGTTACATGTCTTACAAGTAGAGGACCAACCTTGCGGGTCATTGATCTTGACCAAACTTTGGGAACTATCTTGTTGTGGTGAATAATGAAGGGATCTCATATTAGCTAAGACCAATGGGCCTTCTGTTTTGAGATACAGCTATGGACGTTGGCATTGTCTATATAGGCCCGTATTGAAAAGTCATATATATAGGTATACTAGCAATGCTAATGTCTATAGCTGTATCTCAAAACAGAAGGCCCATTGGTCTTATCTAATATGAGATCCCTTCATTATTCACCACAACAAGATAGTTCCCAAAGTTTGTTGAAGATCGATGACCCGCAAGGTTGGTCCTCTACTTGTTAGCCAAAGAATCCAAGCAGATTACCTTGGATTCAACCACTTCACTTCTGAAATCTCAAAAACTCATAGGATGGATTGCGGACGCTATTGTCTGCGTTCCTGACTTGTTAGATTTTCTTCGTTTTCATTTTATGTTCCAGGATAAATTATTCTGGATTCCCTGGGAAGGAATGGTTCAATTGTCAGAATTTTTCAGTGGTCTCTCGAACTAACTCGAAAAATTCTCAAAATACGACTCAAACTGCCTCTCCATGAAGGACGTTCTAATGAATGACCAGTCTTCCTTTCATAATCCAGAATATAATGTTTCTTGGAACCAAAATCAATTTCATGTGTTTTTGAGTTTTTTGAGTAGAATCTGTTGAATTGAGCGAAAGCCTGGATTTCTTAGCTTACATCTCGATTCGGATATGCCCATGCCTCGTAAAACCAACGGGATCACGTTCAGAAGGTCAAAATGTATAGATGGAAATACGCTGCCGAGAGAGGTTATCACATTATGCTTCTTCATAGCGGTCGCAAGTAAACAAATTGTGGAAACCCCCTGCTGAGAAAAACTTCTTGAAATCCCATGAGTTCATGTACAATCACCGGAATCCAGTCAGTTTCTGTTCTTATGTGATCCCATGGAGTCTTTTACCGTCCCATGGGGTCATATGGGACCCCACGGGCTCCCACATTACCCCATCAGGTAATATAGGATCTCATAGGAATGCACGAGATGCTAAGATTTTTAACCCAAAGGGTTCTATGGGATTTTACGGAGCTCCATAGGATATCATGGGATCCGATGGGAACATGTCCCAAAAAGATCCCACGAGGTACCATGGTTTTTTGCAGATTTATTGAGAGAATGTGTGTATACAATTTGGAATGATCAGTGACATCTCAACTAGGAGTGTATCCAATGAGAAGATTTTTCATCCTCAACAGTGAATCAGTTCTTGGATCTTTTAAATCACATTCTCTGCGGGATAAGAAATTCTCCTTTGGAGTTACTGTATCACTGAATATAGGATGAGAATACTTGCAAGCCTATTGAGACCTCCATGCGAAGAAATTAGCAGAAAAGGAGTTCATTTCACAACTTTTTAATGAAAATTACAGTTCATCTTTCCAAGAGAATGGCTTGAACGCTCCTTTTCTCAATGTTCCTCATTTACTTTGCCGTGTATCTATTGTATACATGAAACTTTTCAAGAAATTCTTCATCAATTTTCAAACAGAAAAAATTGGATCTACAAAAGCGACTTATTCGACAAAAAAAACAATAAAATTATTAGAAAAGTTTTTTTAGGAATACGCTTTTATGCACAGTGTTGAAAGAGTGTTTCTGAATCTTGAACCTAGGATGATTGACTAAACTGATGAAGGAAAATGATCTTCTATCCCTGTTATTTTCTCACACTCTGGTGAAATTCCTGCTCTAGTTGAATGTCACAGTCACTAAATAACTCATAACTAAATTCCACACCCCCACCTCCCATCCTCGTTTTTTTTTACTTTTCTTTTCTTCTTTTCCTTTCAGTAACGGCTCCACAAGAATCAAGGGACTGAAACAGATGAGAATTGAGACGAAATCTTGGATTTATTGCAAAATCCTAGATGGTCAAAAGTTTTCCCCGTATCGAGAAATCCTCATCGATCTCATTCCTCCCTTTTCCCCCTAATCTTCGAGTGATGATGGCTTTATCGAGAAGCGCAACCTGTACTGGTATCATGATTCTCTTACGCTGTCGTCTCTGAGGAACAGGGGACCATGCGTTATCACAAATTTTTTATTGATGTCCCTCACGTAAATCAATACGGTACCCAGTAGGAACATGACGGAATTCTATGATCCACTATTGGGAGTAAACCTAAGGTTTAGCAGCGGTAGCATCATTTGATTGACATGTAGTTCGTTTGAGATGCGGCCCAATGGAAAATCAATCGGAGTCTCAAAAGAACACAAGCTTTTGGGAGAGCAATCGCACCGCGACGACAGGCATCGCAAAGAGGATTCGAATTCATTCCAAAACAAGTATCCGCAAACTTCAAACTTCAAATACAGCGCCGTTTCCGACAAATATCTCAAAATCTGTCCATTTGTTCTCTTAGCAGCTATTAAAACTCTTGATCAGCGTTCGGCAAAGTCATTCCATCCCCAAACTTGATCAAAACCGGTTCGGTGCCAAAAACCAAATATTCTGTGCGGAGTCCTTCTCTTGTTACACCTCAAGCGTCATTAAAATAATCTTAGATCTTATGTATAGTAAACTATTTTCTTGGTGGATTGATGAATTTTTCGGAACAGACGCTCCAGAATTAAGAGAAATCACACGAAACAGAGGCGACGGCGTGCTTTTGAAAGCACCCCGAGTGCGCCGTTCGTTCAGAAGTGGATTTTTTCCGGAAAATTCCAGGATTTGACGAACCATTCGAGGATATTTCAAGGAGTTCCAGGATTTTAACGAATGATTAAGGAGATTTTAAGGCGAGGTCGGAGTGCCCTCCCCCCGCTCCCCTAATCCTGAATCCGTTCCGGGAATAACTCTAATTTTACTGAAAAAAATTACACGAAGTTTGATGTGCAACTACAGGATGTTGATGAGAATGGGGCTACGGAGCCAAATCAGAAATAAGTGATAACGTTTCGACGTTCCGAGTTAATTTCAGTACCATGCTTCTGCACGATCGATCCGCGTGAGCAGACGACGTCTGGAGCATACGTATACATGCTTTGTAAGTTGCATTTTACGCAATCATTGTAACAATTGGCTCCGTAGCCCCATTCTTATCAACATTCTGTAGTTGCACATCAAATTTTGTGTAATTTGGTTCAGTAAAAGTCGAGATATTCCCGGAACGAATTTTGAGTTAGGGGAGCGAGGGGAAGGGCACTCCGGCCTCGCCTTAAGGAGTTTCAGGTTTTCAAGTATCTATAGAAACCCTGGGAAAGAGCACGAGGGTGTATGGGTGCAGAATTTCATTCTCCTTCAACAACTATGACAGTCCATTCATTAGACCTACTTTCTTTCTCTCTGGAGTGCTGCTCGCTTATTTCCCGAACCCTCCCTCCTCCCCCTCCCCACAATTACGGAATACTGGTACGCACATTATAATTATGCGATATAAGTGGACACCGGTGCGTTTGAAACTTGGGAAGGTCGTCGAGCTCTGCCAGGGCTCACGGACTTGGTACCTTGGATTTTTTAAAATTTTAAAACAGCTGTATCTCCGATTCTA
>JAPYYZ010001920.1:0-21039 GCA_030522705.1 Eretmocerus eremicus | reverse complement strand
TGAATCAGAAATGAGCTGGATATAAGTCTCAAAATAATTTTAAATCAACGCTCATGCTTCACCGATCATTGAAAATGTATGGTTATATCACCAGGAGCAATACTTGAATCCCCTCAAGTGAGCAGGATATACCATCGAAAAAATTTCAGATCAACGCTTTCCTGATGCTACATTTTCAGGAGGAATGCTCAAAAGTGAACAAGAATACCCTCTGAGGAAAGGAATCGAGAATTAGAAAAAAATTCATCTCTGCGTATCTAGTCAAAACAGTTGTGAACCAAATGTTGAGGGTAACATTTCCATGTGTCTGGACAAATGTGTAGTGGATGCAAAGACTTGTCCAAACAACGCCCCATTATATCAACTTTCCTATTATCTATGTTGGTGTGGCAAGTACATATACATGAGTATGATAGTTTTTATGAGAAAAAAAATAATTAATACTTGTTCTTCCATGCTCCCTATCTCTGTAATGAGTTGCATCAAGTAATCACAATATACACTGTTATCTGCAGGAAACTGTTTTCCAATACTCTCTATCTCTTTTCTCACTTCTTTTCGCATTATTCCTAGTTTCCCCACTTCTAAAGTTTATGGAACCCATTCATTCAGATGCGCTCCTTGCTTCTCCATGATTTGCTGAAAAATAAGCTCGCCTTGAGGAGAATGTGGACAAGGAATGCTGAAGACTGTGAGTTGTATTGCTGATAACTCTCATTTCAAATGAACTAAAGTAGCATCTTTCCAAACTACCATGCAGGATAATGATATCCACGAGAGTTCGAAGACTGAATGATTCTTCATTAATCCAAGAATTGATGCCAGTTAAATGAAGATAGAAAATTTTGGAAAAGAATAGGATATTTATACAATTATTTGGTCTTGGGATAAATTTAGGCCTAGACATTATTTCAAATATAATTATTCCCTACTCACATCAGTTTGTTCAAGATATGGCATTGCCAAAACTTCATGATTTTGTATCTTTCCTTTGAATATAAACTTCGAGCAACATTATCTAGATATTCGTTGCAAAGTTCTGCTATGCTCAGATCAATGTTACTATCAGGTCTAACAAAATCAATTTGATTTCTTCCCATATTTGAAGCAATCGAAGAATCTGTATAATGTGACTTCAAACTGAGGAGAGCATCCTACAAGATTGGAACCTTAACTGGACCCAAAATTTCTGAAATCTTGTTCCAAGCCTACACTAATCAAACATCTCGTCACAAACTGGCAAAATTAGATATTTTTTGTCATTTCTGGTTGATGATAATTGGTCTTTCTAGTTCTAACTTTTTGCTATATTTATCTCAAAATCTGAACATGCACACTAATTTTAATACACTAATTTTCACAAATATGCAGAGGCGGGCCGTACGAAATGATGACTGTTGAAACCGTAGATTTATTGAAGGCGACATGATTGTAAGCGAATATTGTGAATCAAAATCGAGTACATAGAATTCCATCATTGGCTCGTGTGTAATTCAGCGATCTGCAGCACCGGCAAAGTTGCGCTCACAACTGAGTTGCGCATCGTCTGCTAGCAAGCGTGGCGATCTGTGACCAGCAGTGATCTTTCTACTTATTCCATGGCGAAGCCGATTACAGTCTCGGACAGATCCTGACTAGTAGAGATTAATTGCGAGTCTTTCAAAAATCGGCTGAATATTCTCTTGAGGAGAGAAATCGCCTGACGAACTCGTGGGATCGGATAATATAGCCCAACCTCGAGACTCGTCAACTTCCAATGTAATACAATATTCCAGTCAGACGTTATCATCACAAGTGAGACTATTTAGCCGATTCTTTGATCATTGTTCCCAAATCTTATAGAATTTCAGAGGTGTGAGTGCAGTAATTTCTGATTAGTAACAGAATTACGAAATTACTGACAGATTACAGGAACCTACCCTCAGATACGTACAGTACCGACGAGCTGCTCTATCACTGAGAATGTTCGTCTACTTGCAAACGTGACGACCAGTGTCGAATAGTAATTTTTTTCCCGAGTTCCATTACAGTGGAGCCAATATTTATCTGAGAGGAATTCTGACCGATAGAGATTGATTGGAAGACCCTCAAGAATCGGCTGAATATCTTTTTGAGGGGGGAAGTCCCCTAAAGAATTGGTGGGATCAGATTACATGGCCCAACCTTGAAACTCGTCAACATTGAATGTGATATAGTATTTCAGTGAAACTCCATCGCCATCATTGTCACTATTCAGCCAATTCTTTGGTTATTGAACATCAAATTGACAGAATCACGAAAGCGTGCGTACAGTAATTCCTGAGCTGTAACGGAACTACAAAATTATCGAAAAATTACAGGAATCTACCTGTCGGTATCCGACATAGCCTTAAGCATTCCTCTTGCCTTGACTCTTGGAGGATTATTCATTTTTTCATTCCTTTGCCAGATCATTGATGCGCGCCACGGCGCGCGGATGTCTACAAAATGTAAGCCCGTTCATCTCCAATAACGCATCTTACGAGGGCGTCGGCCGAATGTGAATAACCCTTTATAGAGTTCATTATAGCTGTTGATTGCGCAGGTATCTGCAATACCTCTATGCGATTACACATGAGGCATCTCTCCACCGATACAGATATACGATTCTATTCATATCGAAAACAGCGTGGAATAAAATACAGTATATGTATCGATATCTCGAAGCTGCAGAATCATACTCGGACTATGAATGCGGTAACAGTTCGAAAGCTCTAACAGCGTGAGTGATTAATAACTATGCAAATACTCACTTTTTTCCTAACAGATTTTCTAACGCCTCGTAATTTTTCCATCTTCCCCACTGCTTTAATAATGGTTTGAAGAATGAGAAGAGAATACATTCGGAATTTCGTTAGAAACGAAAGCTGGGATGCACAGCTTGACGACTTGTATGGGACCCGTCTGGAGAATTTTAGATGACATCTAGCTCAGTACCCATGTTCCAACCTTCGGGGTGTTCCATCACCTGAACGGACACTGCTTTATCCTCTGCGAAGATCAGAGGACGGAGGGCATTGACTAATATCAATAAGATTGATGTATCTGAACATGATATCAGTTTGTACTCACAGAGAAACAATTTCGAATTTGGGTCTCGAAATTCACTCCCATTGACTCTATCGGATCGGATCGTGAATTTTAACTCGTTAGGTCTCATTCGACGAATTCATAATTCTTTCCATAAAAAGAGGAATTGATCCATCACAGAAAAATATCTTGCATTGACACGCTGTTTTCGTGAATTCAAGATGTGAACAGAATATTGGAAATATCATGAGAAAATAATAGTTGAATGGATTTATAATTCATATCAAAAAGCTTGAAAATATGGAGGTGAGGCCTTTGAATAATTTGAAATGTAAGAGCTATTGTGTTGTGAGACACACATGTTGGTCACTCAAATGGTTTCATTTTAATGCACACTCAATCGTGGGAAATTCAGATAAGATCAATATGAGCGATCATGTTCAAACTCAGACTTCATAAATTCTCAAGAAATTTATACGAGACACTTGCTACTCGTTCCGAAACTTCGCAATAAATGCCCAATCTCCAGTTCAATACATCACCTCTGACATAGGCTTCTTATAATGAAATAATATCAATAAAGAAGCTGTTTTCGCTGAAGAAAACAGAAGAGATAAGTGGAGGTATGCTGATCGAATCGGTGGTACTCAAGAATCCAATTCTCATCAGCAAGTTCCACTCACTTATCGATTACCGAGTTCATCCTAGAGACCCTCAGGTCAAAGTGAACTCAGATAATCATGCAAAGTAATCTCGAAAATTCAATTTCCGGCCGAGCTCACATCCGGAGCAAATTTATACCGTATATACTCAACGAAAAGTAGCAACGTAGGGCGCAAGCTGGCTCGTGCGGAGGCGACGACGGCAAAAACGGTAATCGCATACACAGCATTAGGGGAATTAGCTTTCAGCCGTGCGTCTGCTCGGCGCTTGATTTGTGCAATCTAATTTTTTCACGATTAAAGTTCGCACATCTCTCCCCGCGACGAGATGCAATTTCTCGCGCTCGCGAGAGAGCGCACTACCACCGCGAGCATTTGCAAATTACACGAGCTCCGCCGACTGCTCGGTAAATTTCAATTTAACCGCGTCCTTCCTCTTAATTTTATCATCGCATACAAATCTCCATTTTGCGCAGGCGCACAACGAGCACATCTACTCGTAGATTTTTGCAAACACTCGGGCGCCGCACCAGCTTGACCTAGCTCGTTTTTGCAAACACGTGTCACCGAGAGCAAGAAGCGAGTGAATTCTGCACATAATGGTTGTGTGCGCCAACACTCCATTTTCACGAGAGGATTGTATTAAATTTACACAAACGGAGGGAGAGAATATCAGACAACAGGCCCTCGGAGAGGATAATGCTTGACCTAGGGAACAAAAGTGTGTCTCGGTTTCATTTTCAACGAAGAATAAGAGAGTTTGTGATAATATAGCGACGTTGGAGGCATCAATATCGTGAGGACTCTCCATTTTAGTCGAACGTACCCGTGATCCCAATTTATTAGTTATCACTCAAGCCCAACATAGATTATCCCATGTGGTGAATACGTCAAAGTCATAAATTTGTTCATTCGGATGGGATATCGCATTTTCCATCCATCGAGGTCATTTCATGGGCGCAGTGCTAGATCGACTGGGCACAATTGGGGTCAACTGGCGCGACCCCTATATGAAGTTAGAAATGAGTTGAGATAATACTCCCAAAAAATGAGAGAGGAGAGTGACCTCCAAGAATCATGAGAACTTTAAAAATTGTATGAGTAAAGTTTTTTTATGTATTACGCAAATGAAATTTAATCATTCCAATATTCCGACCAGACGACTGTACCCTAGGAATCTAAAAGAATAATGATCTGAGTATAACCAAGTCCAGAACTGTTCTTGGAAGCAAGTACAGACAGCAAAGGGGAAAACCAAGGCTAGCTTGCCATAAGCAATGACTTACACGACTTTCATGCGAGCATGAAAAAAATCAAAGTGAGTTTCGGTTACCACTTCCAACTGATAGTTTGCGCTGGAAGTTCAGTTTATTGAACTGTGCGCAGGCAGCTCATGTTACTGCAGCTATTATAATTCTCTCCCTCAGAATTCCTCATGATTAGGTTCCACAATAAAAATCACAGTCATTGGGGTCCCAACTGATTCCAATCCTAGCGTCTGAGGAGTTTTTCACTTCTGATAGTATCACAGTTTAAAGTCTATATGAAAGATCCATCCCGACAACTAATTTGTTTGAGTGAAAACCGACTGTCAAAATTTTAGTAGAATCCAATTCATCTGAGACGTCTGAATAAGTGAACAAAAAATCATGAATTCTAATTTTTTCCTTCCATACCCTCGTCGATGATAATCTTCATGACTATCTGAATGGAATGGCTTAACTCCGGCAGCTTCTCGCGAGGGTTCATGCCCACTTGAGAGGAAAGGAGGGTGTGTCCGAATATGACCTCAATAGAAAAGTCCCATCTGAAAAGAGGAGGAATTGCGACACAGAAAGGAAGAGTTCCAGAATTGTTCAAAAATCCGCGAACGTCTTCTGTGTGTGATCCCAATGAGCACAGCAACTGATATGAATTGTATGCGTGCGCTGAATACTACACATATTCCTTTTTTGCCCCTTTTGCATGAACTTTACATCAGACAGATTTTTCAGTCTCATTTGAGTACCGTCGCCAGAAACTCTAATTTTTGTGTGGTTTTGCGTTTGCTCATACCTTGGCTTAGAATTCATCCACGATTTTATGATTTAAATATGGCAAAAGTAAGAGAGCACAAAATTATGAATGACATCACCAACTTGGACGATCAATATTAGACAGCACAGCTAAATCCTCTCAAATTTCCATCAAATGTCGAGAGAAAAAGTAACGAATTTCAACCTCAAAACTCAATGTAACATAGCGTATCTCTATTTTTAGCTCTCCCGACCCCTTCAACGCGATATCAGCGCATTGCAGATGGCAGCACAGTTCCACTCGATCTAGCGTTTAATAAAGCGTTGGTCCGCTAGCAATTTCACGTCGGCCGCTTCGTTCGTGTTTTCCGGAGGAAATTTCAGAACTCCAGCTGCCCATTCGAGAAACAATAAGCACCAAGTTGCGAGGCGCTCACTCAGTTTCGCAGCCGGTCGGCAAAAAAGTTTGGCGGAGAAAAAGTTGCCAAGTGAAACTCGTAGCCCGTGCGGACATGTTAATTTCACGATTGTGGCGCCCGAGTATATTATGCATGTACCTATATGTGTACGTGGAAGCGGGGCAAGCAACACGTGCTTGCGGAATTCGTTATCGCGGAATAAATCACGAGAGTTTTCCCTGCCCTAGCCTTGAAGCATCTGAAATTCACAGTAGTTTCTCGCACGAGCCATTCGACCGAGACAGTCAAAGCAGATGTGCAACAGCTGCGCGAACTAGTCGTACAGATCGATTCTTATAGTTTCTTGTGCTTAATCCAACTTTTGTATGGCTGAGCAATGCATCACTCACCACATTTCTGTCCTTCTCAATACTATTCCCATTTAGATGAATTCCGGAAACTTGGTGGAAAAATCTTGACATCAGTCACCTTATCCAGAGGAAGTACTGGAACTCATACTCCATGAAAAGATTGACATTCTCACTTCAGTAATGCACCATGGAAATATTCTACATGTGAATCACTTCTCCGTTTCGATCTCAACTGTTGCGCTGCATATTTTGGCTTGCTCAGATGAGGCAGTTTCATTATGTCTCAAGAATTTGAGTGCTCTGGTGCATGAGCAGCACCGACAGAAGAATTAATCTTATTCTCT
The DNA here is from genome assembly GCA_030522705.1 of Eretmocerus eremicus. Taxonomy (NCBI): domain Eukaryota; kingdom Metazoa; phylum Arthropoda; class Insecta; order Hymenoptera; family Aphelinidae; genus Eretmocerus; species Eretmocerus eremicus. The sequence continues at coordinate 14,201 of JAPYYZ010001920.1, read as the reverse complement.
TCCATCAAAAACTGCAATCGACCATAATTGCATATTTCCACTTACATGTTGGAAGATTTATGATCACTTTGAAGTTTATAACAGGTGGAATGAATTACCGTACCTTCAGGCCAAGCGCAATGCCTGGAACTTTATGACTGCTGCTGCATGTATGGGAGGCGAGGAATCGAGCATGGAATGATGAGTCGCGGGATTGATATAAAACAATGAAAAGTTTATTGACTCTATGAGGACAAGGTACATCGAGTGCACAAACGGGCGCGTGCACGGAGAGAGCAGATCAGGCGCAGCCCAGGAGAGAGGGAATAATTAACGGGCGGTATTTACAAGAATAATTGTTGGCAATGGATATCGCGCGAGTGATGGGACGGCCGCTCGGACGTCGACGACCGGGAACCTCGTGATCGGTCGAACAGAAATTGGCTCGTCAACGGCGGCACTGGCTCGATCGCTGGAAACGTCCTCGGTGAGCTCGGCGCAGAAGGAGTCGCGTCGCGGAAGATGGAAACGCGCGCGAGCTGATCTTGCTCCGAGGCGAACTTCCGCTCGCGAGGACGGGCGAGACAAGTCTGAATGATGCGTGCGCGGATGCTGGTGAAAATTGGGATGGACGTGAGGGGCGTGGCGAGGGGAACGATACCGAATCTTCCAATGGCTCGCGACTCGCGGATAGATTTTGCTGTGGAGCGACTATTCTCTCTCTCGCTCTCATGTACTTACGGGCTCTCTCCTCGGATGCTCGTGCTACAAATGGAGTTATGATCATTACAATCTTATTACGGGACAGAGGAGAGAGATGACGGTGAGAATATCCTTTCAATCGTCACAAGTGCAACAATCCAAAGTTCACAAGCTTTGGATCATTTGGTTTAGGTACGAACTATCAACCGATGCTGTCGACTAACTGACGGTTTTGGCTTCCGGGTAATACTATCACTCTACAAGGTCTAGATGACTAAAAATCTCATCTCTTTAATTGAAATCTAGCGGAAGCGATGATTTCTAATCGAACAAGTTGTGAAATTCAATGATCATATGCATTCGAAGCATAACTTGGAATTCTTGAAACCCCAAGTAATTGGACAGTACGGACAGATCTTATGTGTCATATTTTGGAATATCATGTGAGGTATCCTCAAAAGTGAGATTCACGTGATATTTGTCGTCATCGCCAGTAACTATTTCAATAATGACAGAGCAAGAATTAGGTTGACAAGCTGTAGTATAACATACTTCCACTAATCAGTGGAAAAATCATTGTCCTATAATACTAGAGAAATATCACAGAAAGTCTGAATTATCATACATTATTTGATATCAAGTGATCAAAAATACGATTTTTTATCGATCCAATCGATGTATTTCTTGCTAACCATGGTCTGCATTCAAATTTCACATCGGATAAAGTCACATCGGAATGCAAATGTAGTAACTGTACAACACCGAGATAAGTGATTATTTTTATCCTAATCTCCATAAATTTGATGACGAGGGGAATCGAATTGGCTCCATTATCATGTAGGAAATCGTGAGCTCTCATTTAGTCATGTTTCAATCACGCTGAGAGTTAGTTGTAGTGCATATCAGTAGGAGGCCTTTTTCCTCATCTCATTCCAAGATTTCAACCAAATATAGCAATATATCACATATTCCTTGAGATATGCCTCATTTCAGTCTCTTGAAAATTTATATCACTTTTGAGTTCATGATTATTCGTGCTGATGCAACAGGTACATATGTATGTCCATACAGTAACTTCATCCAATCCACGTCGAATTAATACTCAAATGACAATACAATCGTAATATCCTCCACGAGTCAGAAAACCAAATCATTTTCAAAGTCACCACTTCAAAATGGGAGACTCTATGAGCGGCCAATTAGTACACATTAAATGAAACATATTCATTGAGTCCTGATCATATTTTTCAACTCATGCTTTTGGATACACTTATGATAGGAAGCTCCTTGACTCCAGTGAATCAACTACTTGGAAATAAACAACGTAAGTTACAAGGGATCGTTAATTACATTTGACATCACACCAAGTGAATCAAATAGAGCCAACAGTAGATCAATTCAAACAATGCACAACTAATTGAATGGTCATTGCAGCGTGGGAACCTTGGTGCTACATACCGGATGTGGAATTGATGATACCTGCCCCAGTCTGCAGAGAATATTGTGAAGATATGGGATACTATCATGGATACTGCATAAACGATGAATGCGTATGTACAAAAGCGAAACCAGTGACCACTCAACCTCCTGTTAGAGATGCAACTCAAGACAGAGAAGGAAATCGTCCAGATAGAGCAGGACCTTCCAGGCTGAATGGCCTCAGCCACCTCAGCCCTCGGCTTCAAACTTTGCTGGGACAATTTTTGACCAAGCAGAATACCACTTGGGGCGGGATGATCTCAAAAGTTGACAGACGAGTTGGTGCGAGTAAAGTATTTATTGAGAAGATGATTAAAAAAGAGACACGGGAACGCGATGTGTCGAATAAAAACATGAAAGCGCGATTTTTGCATCACTGGGCGAGACATTTTGAAGAAATTCAGTCCATGTCTGATGATGTTACTCTTATAAGTCCCTTTAATTTGAGGTTAAGACTTCCTCAGCTCGAAGATGAGCAATGCTGGTCATTATTAGCCGTACTCAGAAATTTAGAAATATCTCTGTAAACTGTATTCACTCTTTGCAATACTTTCTATCCAGGGAATCTATTACTCTGTAACAATGTCCGTACCAACAAATGATTACTTTGGATCTTATGAATATTTCTTCGCGAAATCTTCAATACACTCAAAGCTTACACCTTTGATGAACTCAAAAACCTATAAATTGCCATCTCTGATGACAATTCTGTACGAAGAATGAATATTATATCAAAGGTTGTTCTTAAGCCCAAAAAATTCACAAGAAAGCATGGGTATAACTTTCCATATTCATGCACTCAAAAAGTGTCAATTTCTTTATAATCGTATTAATTTTGATGCTTTTCCACACACTCACTAATTGTAAATTAAGTGGATACTCTTTCCATATCAATCAGTAAGAGTCACTTAGCATGAAATCTATACCAAGAAGGAATATTATTTTATACCAAATATGTTTCAATTCGTCTCTGGAATACTTCTCCATTCTTCTGTGATGTTTCCAATTGCCATCTTACATTTTTTTGACACCCTAAAAAAAAGTTTGACAAAATTAGCGAAATATTGTGCAATTTGGAAAAAAATCCTCGGAATTCCTTTTTATCTGGCGCAAATCGTTGACAAGTCGAGAAACTTGAGAGTGACTCTCTGTAGTCGAGCGCCGCGTCACATCATTTGGATACAGTCATCGGCTGCTGCTACAGTAAATTTACAGTCTAACATGATTTTTTGTGATTGGTATCTCGAATGAGTTTTCACAATTGGTCTCTACTGATAATAGAATTCAATTTATACCTACAGTGAATAATTTTTTCCGAATTTCTTGGTACACGTACGGGGGTGAAATTAATTTTTAAAGTTGCAAATCTTGAAGCTTGTAGAATATAGTCGCTGTAACGACGGGCAAATTACCCGAATTAGCTTTCACAGAACCTTTTTCTAGTTTGTTGGCCATCGCAACGATTTTTTTCTCTCAAAAATTCGGAGATAATTCCAAAAAGTCATGTCAGACTACATTATTATACTGTAACAGCAGCCAACCACAGTACCCAAATGACGTCACACGGCGCTCGACCACTGAGATTCACTCTCAAGTTATTCCTCTTTGTAATGATTTGCACAGAATGGAGTAGAATTTGAAGAATATTTTCCCAAATTGCACAATATTTCGCTGAATTTGCTCTGATTTGCCAAATTTTTTTTAAGGGTCCAAAAAAGTGCAAGATGATGCCATTTACGGGATGAACTATTCCCTCTAGAAAAAGGTCCACCATTCCCGAAAGAACATGATGAAATGATCAGTGAATTTGTGAAGAAAGCCAAAAGAATAAATCTCTGAGATATAGTAGCGTGCAAAGAGAAGTTCAGAAAAAAGAGACAATGCATGGAAATTACGAGATACGGAAGGTGACATGGCAGATATACTTCATATTTGTAGGGTGAGCTCGATAATGAAAGCTCGACGTATTAAAGCTCACCCGACGTTCTCCATTCTCTATTCAGCGTGGGTGCATTCCTCTGTAAGTAAAAAGCATCACAGAGTACGAGCAACGCTCTCAAAGCCGGCGAGACAGTTTTCAAGACGCGTAGCAAAAGCTTTTCCCCGAGCTATAGAGAGTATCAAAAAAAAACCTCCCCATTGACGGAGAAACGAGTCAGTCTACGTCGTGAGTTTTGTGGCATAACGAAGAGTCTCATAACATTGACAACAACGGAGCTATATGAGAACATCGAGTGAGTCTGGCAAGGGGAGAACTCGTCGGAAGTATGAGCTGGCAAAAGTCTTTAATTAATTTCCCCTTGGATGTTGCAGAGAGTTGATCCTTGTACGCGAATATTTTCATATTGCTGAGCTGATATCTTATGTATGTATATGCGGATTCTCATTTCGAAATATGTATATGGATGCGGGAAGGGAGATGAAGAGAAATATCCAGATTTTCAACTTTCATCCGACCAAAAAATGAATTGAAGCGTGGTTTGAGCTTTGACAGAATTCAATTAGAGGATTCACCGGATCACATTTAGTATAGCATTGAAAGGAGTCAAAAAGCGAGAGCTCATAGTAGCTTGGGAAAGTTTTGATGTACTATCCAATATTCATAAGGCTGGCCGGAGTCAAAGGGAATGAATTTCATTTGGATTGCTGATAACGCTCATTCAATGAGCTCTCTTCCGCGAAATAGCTCGCCTTTGAGCAATTTTTAACCATTGTATCCTCTTTAAAGCTTACTGAATCGGAAAATCCACACGTTGAATATTACCAACGTCCTTATAAGTGACTCGTTATTCTCAGGTTCATCCGCCCCTGACCCGTTTCGATGATATTGTCGCGTATTCAGTTCTGCCACGAATGACATCTTTTGATAGGAGAATGTTTCTCGAGGGAGGAAGAAAGGCTGCAAGAAACATCCACAGATCTACCGAACTGAAGTTTTCACTACTCGCATTTCAACATCGACAATTGGATAAATGATCCATTTCATCCGTAAATCAATCCATTCAGCTCTCGCTCACGAGCGAAGACAAAAGACGTCCCCTTCATTCATGGATACCCTGCCAGTTGGACGAGCAAATGGGTTAGCTCGTCCCTTTCCACACGTGAAAGCCGTTGAATATACAGACCGGAATGGCTACAAGCCCTCGTATCCGTTTGCTCGCACCTACGCTATATATCCACAACCTCATAGCACGTTTTGGGGGTGCGAGGAAAACGCCATCCCGTGTTATATACTGCACTCGGACGCTGTGTCTCCTAGATATGAATCATCGGCCGGACGTTCGCAATTTTGCCACCTCCGCTATTGCAACTTGCTCTCCTGCTCTGGACCAACTCGTTGTGTCATTCCTTGTAATTCTAGAACTGCATTTCCGTGGATTTTTTAGCGGTTCTCTTTTTTCATGCGCGAGTTTGATATTAAGACAATTCAAGAAAGGATCATTCCAAAAGAAGCTCCAAGAGATTTGACGAATCGGCGAGCGGATTGCTAGTTAATCAATGAAAAAAGTCACAATACTTTTCTCCAAGAAAACGGATCAACGACCGTTCTTACATCGAAAAAAATGTACGTAAATATCAACTTGCAGCCCCTTGCGGTTTTTCAGACCAGATTCCAAAATCACGACTGCACTTCTCTTCAACCCGCTCACTCCTTAATCCATTTCCGGGTCTCGAAAAGTTATTCTAAGTTGAAAAACAGAATACTCATACAGGTATGATGAAAAACTGGTAACTTGAAGACTTGGACGATTTCTAGGTTTCATTATTTTCGAGAACAAAAGTTGCATCCCCGTCGCAATATGTTTTTCCAACATCTAGGAAGTTTTCTGGATATTTTCGGAGTCTTGTGATGAGTGCAACAAAAGTTTTCACAAGGTACTGGAAAACGCGCTGGTCTACTATACTGGGCCTTGGGAGTAAGCAGTTCGAGCAGCAAAATAAAATCTCTCCCTCCCGATCTCACTCGTAGTCTCCGTCATACTTATGCTATAGCATACATATTCTCAGCTTCGCAAACGAGATAAAATCATCTAATCATCCCGAACGCCATCTCAATCTGAACCCCCGATTGCATATGTTCAGCTCGTGAGACTTGCGCTACAACTCGCACCTAATACAAGTATATTAGCATCAACAGCAGTGGCAATAGCAGCAGTACACGGAGACTTACGCGAAAGGGGAGCTCGATTGACTCGCGATGCGTGTGGGATTCCGATTGCGTGAATTCCGTCGTTGTCTGCCTCGCGAGGGCTGATTTAATTGCCTGAATTCGACCCCAACACAACGGCTGGAATCGGTTTGCGGTGTGTCATTTCGTGAGTATTCGCTCGAGGGTGTGAGCTTTGAGATTGATCAAGCGAGTGAGAGGTCGAGGGTAATTTGGAGCATTCGAGGTATTGAAGGGGGCAAGATTTCACATTCGCTGTTGTTGAAATTTGAATCGACGATATGAGATTAGAGGAGGATGGCTACTCTTGGATTCCTCAGTTATCGCTGTGGAATGTTAAGAGCTGTCGAAACTCACGTGTAGAAGAGTAGGAGAAATCCAAAAGACGAGCTGTATCTCATTGGAACGGATTGGGGTCTTAAACTATTCACTGAGGAATGTCCCCCGTAAAGCCATTCCATCTCCAAGAAAATCTTGAGCGCTTGATTATCGACTGAAATGGTCGGATAGAATTTCTTTACAAAAATCATCAATCTCTTCCATCCTAAGATTTTTCGCCTTGTTATTTCCCTCTCGGTGAATGATGTTCAAGATGAGAAAAAATTGGAGGCTTCGATTGATGTGAATTATTATCAGTGTTGAATTGCAGAGCAGCAATTACTGAATCCATCAATTTGACCATTCACTCTGATTGCCCTTCTTCCTAGAATCCAGCGTATTCTCGTTCGTTGTGTAACTGCGTCAATCGTACCGCTGCGTAAAGGTTGACGGAATTAATTAATTGCAATACCATCAATTGGATATTTCATATTTCTGAATGGGTCATCTTACGCTCCAAAGCTGCAACTACTTTTTTGGAGACATTGTGCATGCGCAGATGAAAATTTCATTGAAAGACACGATCACATGATGAGGAATGCTTACTTCTCTTGGACTGTATTCTAGTACTTTCACAGATCGAAAATAGAATCTTGAGTCAATTCGTCTCATATCGATTCGAAATTATGAAGATTGACGAAGATTGGCCTTAATGTCAATTGAGGTCAATCTTATCCTGAGACCAATGCCAAATGTGGCCTCTTTCGAAAAACACTTCTCTATCGAAACTTGAAATTGACCACATAGTTGACGATACATATCATAGACTCACCATTCTGAATCCGCAATAACAATCACGCCTGAATCGAGAAAATTGAAGTCCCTCAACCGTTCCCAATAAATTAAGTCGAGGCCGTACTGCCGCCCTCGCCTCGCCTAATCCAAAATCCGTTCCCGGAATATCTCGACTCAGAATGCTGATGAGAACGGGGCCACGGAGTCGAGCGGGGAATAAGTGGTGTAATTCCGATGTGCCGAGTAAATTTCGCCATGCCTCTGCACGATCGATCCGCGTGAGCAGACAATGTCAGGAATATGTTTTGTAAATTGTATTTTTCTGCAATTATTGTAACATTTGACCCCCAGACCCCGTTCCTATCAACATTCCATAGATGCACACCAAATTTCGTGTGATTTGGTTCAGTAGGAGTCGAGATATTCCCAGATCGGATTTTGGGTTAGGGCAGCAGAGGGAGGGCATTACGGCCTAGGCTCAACACCAAACGAAGATCAATCACTTCAAGAATTTCTCCTTTCTCCAGCTAATTAGTCAATCGCGCTCCATCCGCCAGCTCACTATCTCAGATCCACCCTCTCGCCCAAAAGACTAGCTTGTATTCACTCACACAGCCTCGAAGGAAAAATACTCTCGAATCCAATTCGACGTTCATTAGTGGAGAAACGTAGTCTAGCTTTGTCTCTCCTCCATACAGATCGCTCCTGCAAAGATTTACGCGCTCACAGATCACCAGAAGGAGGTTCGAGAGCAGGACAGGTCGCCGAATCGAATTAAAAGAGGAGCCGGGTGTATATAGAAGGGGCGATTCGGAGCGAAGATAAAGGCCGCGAAAAAGAGGTACACGAGCCAAATGACAAATCAGCCTGAAAGACGGGCCTGAGTTTTTAGCATCCTCTTTTTCCTCTCATTCGGAGTTCGCGTCTCCGAAGTAAGAAGAGAACTGCTCGGATATTCGGGCCGAAGGCTAGCGCGATAAATCCATCGGGGAAATAAGCCGGAGCTGAAAATCTTCTTGCGCGGTGCAGTGCCGGATCCGTCCGTTGTCTTTTTGCACGCTGAAGGATGTATAGATGTGTAGGGGCTCGTTGGGAAGCTCGCGCGAGGCGTCTTTTCTCTGGATTGTGTCATCGCGAGACGATGCGGATAGAAAATTGACACGAGTGTGGAATGCGGGAACGAGGAGGAATTTTCTCGAGAACGACGAGTGGGAAAAATTATTTCGTGAAGGTGTTTGGGCACGGATTGTCGAGGTCGTAGTCACATGGATGATGCCCAGTTCGTGGTGTTCTGTTTTATCCATCGAGTAGATCGGTGCAATGTCTTGCTACTCTAGTTCTTACAACAAAGCAAATCTCTTACAAATAATCTGAGATGGTAAACCCGATTCTGTAGAAAATTTCCAATCGTTTGAACCGTGTAGCGTCTTGAAATTCCGATTACAATTTTGTCACCAAACTAAATCAGTTTTTCAGACCCATGCGCTTTAAAAATTGCTAAAATCAATACGATACAATGCGGCAAGGTTCGCAGAAATGCAGTAATATCATGTTACAAAACACCTTATGCATACCAGGTTTTGGTGAATTCCCTCACGAGAGACAAACATGGTAAGTAATCATTAATTGTGACCTTGATCATCTTGGACACATTCATGCTTATCATTTGATTCCCCGAGCTAAACTGCATTCATCCATGAGTCACGTTAGTGTACCACTTTGCCGATCGATTTTCGTGACCTGAAAACTCTATTCATTCAAGATCTTCACAATTGATGAGAGAATTGAAAAAAAAAAAAAAATAGACGAACTCGTTTTGACCGCTTCCATTCATCCGTTCATTTGATAGGGCGCTGTGTAATTTGCGACATTTTTTCATTCCGGTGATTCGCGAGTTCTGTTGTTCGAGAAATATAGACTTGCCGTTTTCTTCATGAATTTAGTACTTTCTTGATTTTGATATAACTGAACTTGTCGACAAAGAAAGGACAACACTTATTCGGTGAATTTAACGATTACCAGAAAATTCAATCTCTTCAAGAAGGGAATGAGATTTCACACTTGCCTCATATTTCCATCCTTCGGGAGATAATGATCTGATCCATCACAACCGCCAAACTTCTACACTCAAACAGATCTCTTATAAGTATTTTATTGTATCTGGGAACACAGAATCCTATAGGTGGCTCATGGTTAGATTTCAGCAATGAAAAAACGTATTATTTTATCGCCGAAACTTTGTGTTTGCGTAACCCAGATACACTAATTGGAGAGGGTGAACTCTCCAAAAATACGGTCAATGATCACCGTGTGTCGATTTGAATTGCCTTTGCGTAGTTTCATCATTAGTAGAAACTTCAGATATCGCAAACACTCTGTTCGCGTCATGCTCATGCGGGCGTGACGAATACAAATATTCTCAAACTCTCAACGCTCTTTGCCTCATTTTGCATCAGTGAACATCGGAACACAGCCATTGGATCTTCCATCGGTAGACTCGTTTCCGTAACTTGGTGAACTCGCGAAACATTTCGAGCTCAGTTTGAATTCCAAAGCAGAGAAAATTTTATATTCGTGATTTGATTTCTCACTCAAAAGTCTCGGACTAGAACTCTTTACGATTGTAATCAATTTTGAGACTCTCGCACCAAGGAACTATGTATTCAGTTGGCATAGACATTCAAAACTTATTATGATGTATCATGATGATTATTGAACGGGGGGAAATTATTCAAGTGATGTAAGATAGAGCTCATACGCAGCTCTCAACGCTGTCCCAAGATAATACTGTAAATTTTGCTACAAAATTCGTAAAATCGTGATTTTATTCCTGGATTTTGACTTTTTTTTGTACTTTTGTTCCTTCTGTCTTCCACAGAGGTAACATCATTTCGTCTATTTTATGAAAATCGAATTTCTCTCCCAAATTAAGATTACAACCATTCTACTTATTGAAAATACTAACAAAGGGAGACCAAGACCTCCGGGTGACCAATCTTCACCAAAATTTTTTTACAGACTCGTACCACCTAGCATATGAAGAATCTAGAGTATCTCCTGCCACTGGGCACTCTGTTCCAAGATACAGCTGTAGACATTAGCATTGCCCATATAGGCCTGTATTAAAAGGTTTTGTATATAGATATACTAGCAATGCTAATTTCTATAGCTGTATCTTGGAACAGAGTGCCCAGAGGCAGGAGATACTCTAGATTCTTCATATGCTAGGTGGTACGAGTCTGTAAAAAAATTTTGTTGAAGATTGGCCACCCGGAGGTCTTGGTCTCCCTTTGTAAGTATCGTTTGTATGGGTTTTATCGTTTTTGGAGAATTCAATAAAATTTCATCCCATGACAACACCGGCACACAAAAAAAAAGTACTTGTACTTTTGACCAGACCCACCTTACTGTATGTATTTTGGCCCGCTGAACTAGTAGTGTAAGTCCACCATTAGTCGTACGTAATTCTCCGATATTTTTCACTTTCATGATATTGCGTGAGTGCTGGGACCAAACTGATCCCGGTTCAGATTCAGTGACCCCAAAAATGTACAGATAGCGTAGAAACGTTAAGTTAGTATGACCTGATTACCATCTCCGAGCAATCTCGTGAAGTCATGGTATTTTGAGGTTTTATCAAAATCTCGATCTGCTGGAACCAAACTGACCTCGAATTTGGTTTCAGCGGGCCAAAATACATACAGTTAGGTGGGTCTGGTCAAAAGTACAAGTACTTTTTTTTTGTGTGCCGGTGTAATCATCGATCTGAGAGGTAATCACTAACCTTCAGAGAACCGGCATTTAGAAAGGTATGCTACTTCTAAGGAAGTCTACGGAATAGTGGGTTCATGTCGTACATTGATCAAGTACAAAGGGATTGGGTTCGGATGGCGGGGCGTGGCTTGATAGAATCACGTGGTCCGCTTAGGTGTCATGGCTGCGGCATACCCCCCGATATCGTTAGGTAGCGTGAGAGTATTTGCAATATTCAGACATCGTGCTAATTTGACAACGGAAAAGGGGCATGATCGTCGTGATTAATCCACATATAGGTAGAATCATCATGTACGGAGAATGAATGCTGGCTTTTAGCAACGACTTTGAAGGTGATTCGAATCAAAATATCTGTAGAGTCTATTGAAAAGATGTGTGGCGATTGCTCAATTTCCTTGCATCGAGTAACTCCGTGCAAAATCAGCTGCATGCCCGATGATTTTCATCGAATCTTCAATACGCTGGATGCAAAGAAAAAGAACTTTGGGATAGCCACACTAGTTCTTCATTGCGAGTTACTGACTCAATATATTCGTAAATAAATCCTTTGCGTTGATGTGATATTAGCGGAGAATTTCATCAAGTCTCGGACCCCGTCAATGTTTACATCCGCGCACCGCTTCTCACAAACACGAAGTATCACTGCCCGAGCGTTTGAAGATTCTCGACGAAATTTTGTACTTTATGGGAACCGCGTCTCGAGAACCATGAAAAATTTGTTACTCGATTGGGGAAAATATTGATCAACTCTTGCCAATACTTATGCACGCCGAGATTTATGTCTCCTCACGCAGTCGAGCGGCGGCTGACTGCAGCAGGAGTAGAAGACAAACAGCGCGAAGGGCACTCGGCACATCGCTCGGCACCCATTCAACACGATTTGAGCAAGGAAAACGGTGCACAGCAATTTCTCTTGGATACATAGAATGGATCACGGTAACCTACAGCAGTATTGATACATGACATACCAAGATTGAGGTGTTCCTCAAGCTGTAATTGCTTGCGCGGTAAGCTTCTATTATGCTTTCCCATATTCTCGGGGGGTATGGTCTACTTATACTTTTAGGCGTGAGGGGGTGTACTTCCAATGTCACAGCCTATCTTCCCGCGGGAAGGGACTTGCCGCTGCCTGTGTTGAAAATTTGGAATTTGAATTCCAATCTGGAACTCACAACTTGAGGGTTTTTGGGTAGCTGATCATGAATATGGAGTCAAAATCTCGATTTTTCATATCCAAGATGGCGGATACAAGATGGCGAACTGCGAATTCCCAAAAATTGTGTCTTCAAATCTGAAAATCACTACTCGAGGTTTCTGGTTCTACTGATAATGGATATGGAGTCAGGACCTCAACTTATTTGAATCCAAGATGGCGGATCAAAAATATCCGAAGGGTGTACATTTGATCTGAAAATCTTGGATCCGCTATCTTGGATTTGAGAGAATCAAAATTCTGACAGCTTATTTGCAATCGGCGATTCCGGAAACCTCGAGTTGAGATTTTGAGCTGAAAAACACAGTTTCGGGGAACTTCCGGTCCGCCATCTTGGATACGCCATCTTGGATTTGAGAGATCCGACATTCTGATTGCATATTCGTATTCGGTGATCCCAAAAACCCCCGAATAGCCTTTTTAAGTCCAAAATATCCAGAAGAAAAAAGTGCGTAAAAAGGCTATTCTATACAGTGTAACATGGAAATATGATGATCTTTTGGGGTATGAAGATAGGAGGGGGGGAGGGGGAGGGGGGATTCCCATCTTATTGAATCTAAAAGAGATGATATTCCATTAGATTATATCACAGAAGAGTGATCATATAAGAGCCAGCCATATTCCAATCAAGAAACAATTACGAGTGAGGTTTCTCAGGTGCGCCAATATATGGGTTTCCTGGTCCTCTAAAGCTTAACAAGAAGTGGAGGCTATCACAAATAGGACGAGTTGAGCCCCGTCGCACCCTTCTGAGCGCTTTCCCGCGATATCAAAGAAAATCGGCGATGCAAAGGAAGAAATTATATGAATAGAGATGAAGCAGAAAGTCAAATGATCTTTACGTCCGCTCGCAGCGTATATTTCAAACATTTCTCTCTCCTTCCGAGAGGAAAAAAGCGAGACACCTCCGCTACTACTAGGAAATGAATGCAGCGAATCAATGCGAATCCAGATTTAAGGCCTTGCTATCCTCTTCTAAAGTTTGTTTTCAGTCTAAGTCCATACAAGATCATGCATCACTCGTGGCTCCTCGCTACCTGATCTAAAACGATTATTATGACTACAGATATTGCACATCGAGTTTGCTGTATTCTCAATGGGTCATTGTAATCGATTGAGAATTGAGACTTTTTTGCATCTGACTTTCCGGAACAGTAAGCCAAGCCTACTACTGACTATGGGAAAGAATTAGCCTCAGAATTCCACTCGCAATCCTGAAGGAAAGATAGACACCAGGAGCACATTATTTCATTACTCTTTATGCACCTTATACATTACTCGGTCATTAAAAAGAGGAACAAGATGAAATATAGCTTTCAATCCACTTCCCTACTGAACAAGTGATATACTACAAGGAGATTTCTACGATTCGATTCCACAAATTTGAAGCTCATTTTACAGTATGTATCTGCGCATAATTCCACATTACTGCAGAAAAATGATGAACTCATAGGCTTGTCAGAGTCTGAAAAAAATTGTTCAATGAGAACCCGAAGGAGCTGGAATGGCTCAAAATAAATTTCAGAAGAAAATGACATTTGAAATTCAAGGGATGTTCCGCTTCCCCATGAAGGTGCATAATGGTCATCATAGTATCCTTTTGCTTTCTCGAAGAGAAAGCTTTGTATTCGTGACAACGAAATTTTTTGTCACCCGATCTTCAATTCTATTTTATTCCTTCAGTACTCCTCTTATCCATATTAAACAAAGCTCTTCTTGTTCCTCTCCCCAAGATCTATTGACTGTACGTCACACATTTTACCCACTGCCTTC
>JAPYYZ010001919.1:0-15631 GCA_030522705.1 Eretmocerus eremicus | reverse complement strand
TTGGGAACGAGGAGACCTAGTTGATTTACCTGTACGACAATGTGGTGCAAACGATGGTATACGATTGGTTTAGTACGTATTCGTTCAAGCGCAGCAACGGTCTCTGACAGATTCTCGAGACGTCGTGTGCGCTGCATTTATGGAACACTGATTTTTCGTTGAAAATTCCTAAGTAGAAAGTCTATTGATCAGAGGCGCGACTCCCTAAGCTCGGTCATTTTCAGTCGCGACACAATTTTCCGCAGGGATTTGAAATTCAGATTACCTTCCGCGGAAGGAGGCGGCAGAGGTCTCGTATCCGAAGCGATCGCGTCTCCTCGTCGCCACGGTCGCGTTTCCTCTCAGCCTCCTTGTCTCGCATATCTCCTCAGTGCTTTCCTTTTGCGGGGCACACCACGGTCCGCTCTCTCGTACTTCTCTTGTGTGTATTCGCCTCTCTCTCCGTGGCCCTTTTCAGAGCAGCTGGACGCCTTCGGAGGAGAAGAGAGAATGCCGCTGACAGGGCGCATTCTCGCTCCCCCTCAGCTGTGTATTGAGTTACGCTCGCTCGTGAGAAATTCGAGATCTCTCGGCACCATGGCCGCCGCGCGTAGAGCAGAGTCCCCGGCGCAATTTTCCTCGAGCCAGAAGCCCGCGAGCTCTCGATATTCGCGAAACACGAGATGAAGAGAGAGGCGAAAGATTTCGGCCACGCACGTGTGTAACAGCAGCAGCAGCGGAGAATAGCCCACTCCTCCCTTTCTTTCTCCCCCATTCCTCTCGGACTCGTCTCGCGAAAGTTTCGCGAGTCTCGTTCCCACGGGCGGGCCGGCCCGCTCGGATTTGGCGCTCTCGGTCCCCTCTCGTCGTTCTTCTACCATTTCTTACGCGCTTCTATTTTTTAGGACACACGCGCGCGCGAGAAAGTTCCAGATATCTACGCCAGCAGCTGAAAATGAAGAGAGCCGTGTATCGCGTAATAACGGTGCTCTCTCGCGGCGACCGAACACTCCGCGACTCGCTTCTCTCTCTGGCGTCCCAGCCCCGAGAGCAATGAACTCGAGCGTCGCATGCGCGTTCTATACGCGTGATTACAATGCAAGAGAGTGGGGGAGCAAACCTAGATTCCGATAGACGTTCTCGCCGTATGAATTTCCACTCGGAGAGCGCGATTCTCCACTCGTCGCGGAAATATTTTTGCCAGGACGGTCGGCTGCTCCTCCTCTCTCTTGACAGGCCTCGACGTCCCCCTCATTTTGCGGACCGCATTTGCTGGCCTTGGCCCGTCATCCCGGCTCAAGCCCGACACATGCGGAGGGGACGGAAGACCACAGATGTGGCGTGTCTTGTCCGAGACCCGTGCCAAGGGTCTGGTCAAGAACGTCCGGTTCTCTGAAGCCTCTTTGCCTTGCTCTTCGTGCTTACTTTATTTTTTGCAAGGATTTAACGAGTTGATCGTGTGCAGCCTTCTGAGAATTTTTGATTTATTTCATCTTTGGACAAATCCCTTGAGTTTTTCTCAGCTATCGTGTTCGTGGCCGGGTTCGAAGATTCAATTTGTAGAGGACCGCACTAGCGGCGGTCGCAACGTGGGATATCCAGGTAATTTCGGAGAGAGAGGAGCGAACTCTCATCAATGCCAGTGCGTCTTTGTCAAATCACGAGGAGAACGCGTTACTCTTTCGAGCGTGGATAAAGATACGACCGCAGTGTTCGTAATGCCACCCTTTGATATTCATTTATGCTTGATCAACGTCGCCAATTGATATATATCGATGGATGGCTCTTGTGCTAGCATTGATGGCGGAGGTCGTTTACCGCCAGAGACACTTGTTGCCTTGAATAGACTTTCTCATTATATTCAATGTCGATTCATTATGATGACCGTATAGTATCAAATGTTTCTTTCGATTTTTGATTTTGTTTTCAACATATTTAATCGTTCAGCGATTGGTTTGTTCTCTCTTTCGGTTTTTTCCTTCAAGATTTAGTTGAAGCGTTGTACCACATTGTCTGCAGATTTTTGTAAGAATTATGGAAATTTGAATGTTGTGGGAAGCAGAAGATTCGGCGGAGTCGATCGAGATTTTCAGCCGTTTTTTATCCAGTAGTAGTCTGACGAGATCTGCCGAGTCTTGTGCTTCAGACTTCCTTGAGTTTTCTAAGGGAGAAAACGGGAAGTCTTTGGTAGTCACGGCCGTGTTTCTTTTTTTTCCATTACTTCAGCTCTTGGAGAAGATTCGAGCCATTCATTTTTCCATTAGTCATTTTGGGATTACCGCACTAAAAAGAAACATGGCAGCAGTGACTGCTTCAAAGTCGTGCTGAGATGCATCGAATAGAATTTTTGAATTTTGTATGATGACAACGAAGATGACGCGAGTTCACGCGTGTAACAGACTACTTATGGCCCATAAAGCATGAGGTCGGCTTATGGGAGGCGCTTCACTCGGTAGAAACTGGTGTGTTCCGGGACTCTTGTTCTCCTTGTGCACGTTGAACGATTCTTCTTCGTTCTCCCCTTTCCGTACCTTTTGTCCTTCGGGCGCCTTTCAAATGCCGGCCTTTTGATACGGTACCATTCCTAGTCTTTCACGAGTGAATGAGCAGCTTTTCGAACTTTTTGTCCGTCCTAATCAGCTGGGACTCAATCTCCACATAAAGTCAGATCAGAAGCATCTCGGCGCGAAGTTGGAACCCATTAACCCCTATATTGACCGTTGTGCGATTTTGCGTAATTTGTCTTGCATGCTACGCTTCCTACGGTAGTGTTTTTTTTTTAATCTACACTCTCTAACTCACATTTAGATGTGTTTGCTCGTCTCCAGAATTTGATAATTGTGCATTCAAAATTATGCCTGTATTCATCAATCTCATCGAATGAATACTGGATAGGTAAGAGGTCGAGAGCGAGCAGACTCGTCGAATCTTTTTTTTTACTAACCACGTGTACATAATTCGCTTCTATGTCGTAACGCCTACATCTATATAAGGTACATATCTATTGAGTACAATTCGAGATATATTCTTCTGTGCATGCTTGTGCAAGGATAGCGATTTCACCCGAATATGCGCGCTTGAAAGGTCATTCGCGTTTATTCAGGTGCTAACCGCCTGAATTCCTGCGCTAGTTTGGCACGCATATGAATTACCCCATACATGAGAGGGAATACTTCGTTTCTGAGGTATTAGCGTATGAGAACTTGTTTTCCTCATTCGACATTCATTTTTATAAATGACACCTTATTTACGATAAGCCGAAATTGCATCAGATGCGATTTCCAGAGTAAGAACAGGAACAATTATGACTATGTAAATTCATGGTATTGTATTCTGCTCTATCTTGATCAACGACTGTTGTACATCATCTGTTTCATCTCATCTTCATCTTGTTCATCCATACTCATGTCCATCATATTCCACTTTTTTTTTCCGTCTTCCAAGTGTTTAGCTTTGCCAAGGATGATGCCTGCAGAAAATTCGTGGCTAGGATACCGTTGCACTCGAGCTGTTTCTCGATTGCGACGAAGAGTCGAGCCTCTCTAGCAAAAATCGCTCGGTGCCCCTGTCGGTTCGGTTTTTTGAGGCTTGGCTTTAGAAGTTCGGTGACGCGATTTTTTTTCTGGCGACGGGCATGTTTTTCATTTTGAAGTGCCGTGCGCGCCTCGCCGTCATCATATCCTCCCTTGGCTGCTGTGGAACCGCGCTTATTTTTTACTCGAATTTTCGGTGTTTTTTTCTCGGAGTTTTGAGTCTCTCGAGCTCGTGGACTTTTTCCACGAGAATCGAGAGATCTCTCGATATGTTCCACGTTTTAGCGCCGATCTCGAGTGCAGTCATGCTCCAGTCCAATCCAAACCATACCATACCATAACCATATCAAAGAGGGTCACTGAAGGATGTCATTTTCAGACACCATCCTGCGATCCTTCTCAAATCGTGCCTTTTGCAGTTTTGAAAGGTAGCACATGGTTGTCTTGGTCGAATCTGGTCCAATGGAAATGGAACTTGATGGAACTTGGAATGAAGATAACGAAAGAATTTATTCTTTCTGGCAAAAGGTGAATATCGCATTTTTCTCGTTTTTCCTTTCCATCCTATTCAGTTCTTATTTGAATTTGATCCGTTGGAATGTTCGTCGTATGGGGGTTATTTCCAAGCCCGTTGTCATACTCGGATTGGGAATTTCTGCTCATACGGCGAAGATTTCGCAATTGATTGTGTCAGAGCGTGTATGGCGTGTGCAAGGTCGCATGATTGATGCACAATCTCTTGGAACTCTAAAGGAGAGTTCCCGGTCATTGTGCTTTTTTGCAACCTGTATTATTTCCCGTTTCATCACAGTTCCGTCATTCGTTGAACGTTCAACGAGATAGCGACGATCTTCACTATCAAACCGTCACCTTTTGTGACTTGATAGTGCAGATACAGCTGCTCGCACGACTTGTATCAATTGAATGACGGTCCTCTGCTCTCCCACGATCCCGGGCACAGTCTCCAAATTCAACGATGATCCTCAAAATGGAGTTTCGTGACATCATTTCAAAACGAGAGTAGCATAACGCGGTGAGATCGGACTCGACTTCGGCGATGAAGATTTCTGCAAGCGGTCCGCTGCGAGAAGATTCATCTTTGTTGGTTGAGTTCTGGTTGGTTCACGTTCTGCTATTTCTCGTGGATGATGTTGAATCTAATCACATGTATTATTTCAGCTGAAATTCCCGATCGATTATTCCACCAACAATTGCCATTGCTCTGTAATCGGTAATGTTTGTGGAATAGCCATCGATTCTCTCACGATGATCGAGCTTTTTATTATGCAACTGCTATTTACCTTGTTTAGCAGTTGATTTAAAAAGCTTGATCATCAGACCTTCTGTTCTCGTCAAGTTGAGGTTCCCATAAGTTATGACTGAATCCCGAATGGGCATCAATCAATTTTGAAATTTCGCGGATTTTGTGACGATGAATTTTGAATTGTTGGCGTTCTGACGCTATCAATTACTCACTATTGTGTTGTAAATGATATCGTTTGAATGTGGACTCAGCGCGTTCACTCGTCACATGAGTCCGTGGATTTTCCTTTTGAACTGAGCCCGTCGAGAGTCTCCTCCACAATGCTCCGAGTTTTTCGTTTTCCATGAATATATCAACCCATGATATACTGATAGAAAACGAACGTGATGAATAGATCCCATGTGGTCTATTTTTTGAACGATTTTCGCATGATCACAATCACTGATTTGTGGCAGTAATCATCATGAATCGTCGAAAAATGGAATCGCTTTGGCGTATGAGTTTCTCAAGATATCTTTTGAAATGTGTAATGGTCGCCGGCATTTGACAAGCCTTGCGATCATTATTCATTTCTCCCAGTCGCGACGCTAGTTACACGATTGCAAAATCGTTATCTAACGTCATTGGCTTAAGTACATGATCCCAGACTTCATGAAATCGAATTTCACGATATCTAGGCTCGAGCTCTCCCTCACCTAATTTTGATCATGCGATTTCTAGGTCAAGAATCTATGAAACTGTGACTAGTTCACACTAGTGTAACTGTTGCCGATTCAAATTCTTCTTACCTAGGTGTCGCATGTCAAATCCCATTAATTTTTCACAGCATCAAGATTGAAAGTATTGCACATGGACCTGGCCAATCTTCGACATCCAAAGTTTTGTCCTAATCTTCAAGATTCTCTTTTAGACTCTTGTATGATTGTGGGGCAAAATATTGGATACGTACTCGAAATTCGCATAAATTATTCCACGTTTTGTGGAATCGTGAATTCGGGCTAGCGACCGAAAGGGAAGAGATGCTATTTTGCACTTTTGCCGACTAGGAAGCGAAACGGGAGTGTCTGATCTGTCTACATCACAAGGAGAGCGAAATTTTGAGGATCTTTTTAAAAAATTGGAACCATGGAGAGTGGTGCATTCATGTTGGTATTGTATCTAGCCCAAAGGAACAGGTATCGTATGATTGAGTTGCTACACGATTGAATTCCATCAAGCCTCCAACTTGATCAAGGTAGACGTTTCGTTTGGACTGATTAGTGAAGAAACGATGGGTCTACAGCAATTTCTTCACTATTCTTCCATTAGCGAAATTCGCATTGCCAAGCCTGGAGACTGAAAGGATCAATTGTGTTATTCGAATCAATCAGTTGCCCTTGTCCACCCCGTAATGTCTCTGAAGAAGTGATGATTTACCACACAAGATGTCCTGTTGTACAGACTTGTGTGCTATGAGGGTTTTGAGGTTGAGTTATGAATGAGACAAGGAATTTTGAACGTACAGTATGTTCATACACGTCATTTGGTCAAGTACTCGTATGTGGTTGGCAGGTGTGTAGTCTGATCTGGAATTCAATCAATGGATGAATTGTGGCTCGTGATGAATTTTGGGGTACTGATAGTGAATGTTGTGTGATGGACGCTTGGATGAAATGAGGTGAATTTTGGAAAGTGTTGCGCAGTATATATCTGACCACGAACTGACTGAAAATATCTGGAGTGTGCTATGTTCTAGTCAGTGATGATATTGAACTGGAGGGGAGAGCTATACTGCAAGTACTGTTGCTTTCTGAGAGATTAGGAGGTGATGCATTCTGAGGACGCTACTAGCATTGAATGAATTGAGAGAGGTATATGAAGTATGTGAACCCTGGAGAATGCAAGGATGTGGTCGTTTTTGGAGGGATTGTGGTTTCTTATTACTATCATAGGTAGGTTTGGTGGGGCAATTGTATGAGTGTTGTGAGCCTTCAGATTGATAAGCGTTAACTAAACTGGGTAGGTTAAGTAGAAGGGCATGTGAAGCGTGTTACATGAACTGGGTATTTTAAGTGAAAGGGTGTGTGTGAAGTGGATATCAGTCTTGATATTTTGGTGTGAAGAGTTTCGTTTGATTCAAAGAGTGATTAAGGGCTTAAAAGTTGGGACTGAAGAGAGGAGGGTTACCAGGGAGAAGAAGGCTTGATATGGCGTTGAAGATTGGGAACATGTTTGCGGGTGAACATGGTCTTGGGTAGATTGAACTTGGTGTGGATTGAAAATAGATATTGGTCATGATTCTGGAGTGATGAATGAATTGATGACAGAAGAAGCATGATGGTTGTCAGAAGTGGAGTTCGACTAGTCGACTAGATCAGTTGTGAGAAATGTCTGCAGTCGACTGAAAAATTGAGTGAACAGTGTTTCCACAAAACTGCTGTCTTGACTGGTTGTTTGATCTGAGAATGAATCGTGTTGAACTAATTTTGATCCTAAAGTTACGGTCACAGTTTCTTTTTCGAAGAGCACATGTTCACTAAAAGTCTGCTTAATGACATGGTCTATGCTTGTCATGGCCATCTTTGTGGTGAGTTTGATCTCCACACAGATGGAACCATGTCTACTTGAACCACTTGGCTGATGAGTTGATTGTGCGCTCGTTGAATGAGAAACTGAGTAATCAATAGGATCAATTCTTTACTTTCAGCATCCCATTGTAACTACCTCGGTAGTTAATCATCTCTCATTTCTGAATATTGATACTGACTGACTTGTTCTACCAAAAGATGAGTTCACAGATGAGAAGAATTCTCAGCATGATGATGCTCTCTCTTGGTAAAATATACACGTGACTTTGGTTCAATTATTCGAAGAAGAATGGTTGAACCAGTCAGCAGTCTCGCACATAACGATGTTGTTTTCTTCTTTCAGCTTATTCTTCTGATTTGAACAGGAAAAAAATGGTTGGTTAAAATGGCCTTGGAATCATATTCCAATTGGTTGTAACTGCCAAGAGTGGAATAATTGGGAATACAAATAGTTGCTTTTACATCCCAATCTATGACTGGGTGTCTTGTGATATTAATTTGACTCCAAGGTATATTATGCGTGAGTACCCAAATTTGTTTGCGTGTGTGTATCGGCACGCCAAACAACTTTTTTCTATTATGATACTATTTCCTGGGTATTGCGAAAACAACAATTTTCTCTGTGATATTGCTCATGTTGAGTTATGGCATGGATGCCAATGTTTTCTGCAAGTTATTTTCGCAATACTCAGCCATTGATATAGAATGAATACATATATATATAGATTATCATAATATGATATAATACATGCACATACTATCTTCAAAATGTTGACTCTTGATCGACACCCTAAATATCTCCGGGACAAAGTAATTGATGAATTTTCGGGCTATCTATTGTAGAGTTCGATGATTTTCAAAACTATTCAGATTGTTCCAAATGATTTTTTTTTGTTCAATTTTACGATTATAAATGGCTTCTCCATCGTCTGATGGTCGCTGCTGTATGAATGGACGGGAGTTTGATTTGATCGGGGTTCAATACAGTACATTCAGATTACTACCGGATGTCCAATCTTCTGTTGACTGTTCCAACCTTTGGCGCCATGGTCGTGACAGTTTCTTCAGAGATTGAAAATTCGGCGAGTAATTGTGTACTTTTCGGATATAGCTCTCCTTATTCGATCGACGAGCGGAGTGAGCTATGATCGAAGTTTTGACCAATCGATCGCCTAGAGTTCGGTTGTTTTGCGGTCATATCTTCGAGAGCTTTGTGCTGCATCAGAGAACGGCTATCGAGAACTATTCCTTTGAGAATGTGTTGGTATTCTGAGTGAGTCATGGGTGAATTGTTCGATTTCTCTCGTCGTTTGGGACCAACCTACTCACATCACGGCGGCACGACTCTCCAGCACACCAGTCACCCCACATGGCACTCACTAAGGATGGAATCGTCGAAGGCACCCCCAAGTGCCCAACCTAAACTCACCGCGAATTTCATTTTTTATATTTTCCTCTCATTCTTGAGCAAAACTCATAACTAAAAGTTCTGAAACCTGAGTAGATTCATCATATTTTAGAGAAACTATCTCTGAGTAATCGTTGGAATTTGATTTCATTTCAATTTTTGCACTTCACTTTTTGTTCGTTCATTCATACCTCGTCAATTATTCTCTCAATTCAAGTTCTTTTCGTGATTGATCGTTTTTAACAAGTTTCTAGTCGAATCGTAAATAATCACATCGCGTGCATTTTACCAAGAAGTCTCCCACTCTGCTACTGGATGGATTGCACTCAAACTTTGAATAAACAAATTGAAATGGATTTAATCAATCTTGTCATTTGACCGCCTCGTCCTACCCACATCCACCAATCACATTCATGATTTTGTTTTCGGATGATCATCGATTCGATCGACTGCAATTTCTTTCTAAATTGTATATATTGGTATTAGGTAAACAGAGTCGTGAGTGAATTTTCGAGTTGTCGATCCAGTCGGTTATCATCGTATGTCATCTTTTGTCAAGTTTTAAACGATTCAAACAGATATATCACAGTATTCCATTGAATTTTTCATTACAATTTCAGTTAATGTTGAAAGATTGTTGAGTCATTCAATTTGCTATTTTTACGCCACTAGATGTTGATTTTCACCATACATTTGGAAAGTTCGAATCATTCAAGATAAGTGCATGCCTTTTTATTTCAAATGTGGGTCATTTTTTCATATAAATATACAAGTCCAATGTATGACCCCGAAGAACGAGAGGAGCAGATCACAGGATCGAAGGATTATGAAATTGCAGTGAGCAGTCATTTGAAGAGCAGCCACACGCAGGCTATGACAGGCTATCGACGATTGAGTTGCCCAAGCTGTCGTCGCTGTTACAAGTACCGTGGAGGCCTCCTGAGGCACATAGCAGAATGCTTTTCTGAGACCGAGAAGTACGAGGCCTTGTATCATCAACATTTGCAGAATTTTCTACATTTCACCTCCAACGACATAGCTTTTCTTCGTAAATTCTGGGATATTTGATTCTGTCATTTTTATTCGATGCACATGTTTGAATATTGTTGAATTTTCATAATTGAGTTTGTAATCGTGATTGATTTTCTGAGCTCGAGATCCGACAGTCTGTCGTAGAACATAGCTTCGACTTCGAACTGTAAGATTGAATGGTTTCTGCTAGTCTCGGATACGATCCTGTGTTGTTCTCGTTTTGCAGACCTTGCACCTAAATTCACGATTCAAATGAACAGAGTAGATCGGTGGTAGCGCAGATTGAGGTGGAGTTCTCTCATCTCGTCTCGACAGTACTCGATGGGTTTCATGATGTAATGTCAGACTGTATCCATGTCTTTGAGAACTTTTGTGTAGATTCTTATTTGTAACAGTCAAGAGCAGATCGTTTTAAATTCTCAGTGTATCCTGAATCTTCATTCGCATTCTGTGAGGTTTAACAAGTTCAATATTTGATTGAAGTTTGCCGTTGCGAAATAACGCTTTGTAATCAGATCTTGTCAAGATAATTTTTTTGTGGTAATGTTGGTGGACCGTACATACGAAGGCTTTTTTTCAGTCGCAGGCCACGATTAGTCTTGCTCGTGAGGGATTTTCTATCGGCGACTAATGTCCATATAAACAGGCATCATTGGGGGCAGCATGCGCTGATAACCAGTTTACATTGTCAAAAATTGTGCACTCGACTATTTTGTTTCCACGGTGGAGTATTGAACCCACATTTGACTTGTATCTTAGTAGAAGTATTAGATGGACGAAGTGCAGAATTTTTGGCCAAATTGACCTTCAGTTTCGGGGCTTGAAAAACGCTTCTTTCGTTAATTGCATCCTCATTTTCACGGGAGTTTTTCATTAACCGATGCTTGGGAAGCGTGAGATGAGACTCCTCGTATGACTAATTCATTCCAAATTTCGAACGAACGAGTAATGAGTATGTATCGATTTTGCTTCCTGTCGTCCACGTGAAGATACAAATCAATAACTTCGTACACAGTTCGACGTCGAAACACGTAAATTCGTTTGAAATCGCTCAATGTCAAATTCGCAAAATCCAATCGCGTCGACGTGAGTTTTTGCACCTTCTTACGCATTCTTCCTATCGCTCGGCATTAGCGTCATTCTACCCAACTTCCTCGCCGATCGTCAGTTTCGCGAGTAGCTTCGTGAGCTCGTATCAGCAATTGAGAACCGCTGCTTCCACGCGCGCGATTGCCCATGGTAGATCCGGCAACGTCGCGATTCGGCACCGGAGCCGACGTCGCATGTGTGCGTGCGTACGCAGCCGGTCGATTACAGCGTTGCCGTTGTTTCAGCTCTCGCGTGTCTCGCAATCTCTCCTCGCGGCGGTCTCTCGAGCTGAGCTGCGAGAGCGAGGGTGAAACCGGTTCGCGCGATTGCTCACGAGAGATGGCGCTACGATGCCGTTTCGAGCTCGAGCTTGCACGCGATCGCGTGCGCGTATCTGAAATTGCCCCTCGCTCCTCCTCGCCGCGCAGCATTTTCACATGCCTCTGCGTTTCGCTCCTCTTCCACGCTCCATGGGAAAGCTCATTCGATCGCGGGAACGGTTCCATATCTCATCCTCGCAACCTGTCTCACCACATCGAGTATACGGCGGGCGGCTTTGGCTAACCTCGCAGCAACTAATATGGTATTACTCGCTGACTCTGCGCGACGCAACTTTCATGCCTCATTGCCCTCGCGCCAGCTCTCATCTCGAGCCTCCCGAAGCACGTGTCACATACATAGAGTCCGCGAGCAAAGCATGGGGTACTACTATAGAGCACCCCGAGCTCTCTCGGGTCTCTTCCGCGGGGAGAAAGAAAGATAGAGAGAAGAAGGTGCGAACTGAAAAAGAGCCTTCGCCTGTATGTGTTCACAGCTGCGAGCCCGGTCGGCGGCTGCGTCAGGGAGAGAAGCTCGAACGATGGCTCGGGCGAGCAGCTGCGCTTTCGCTGCGTCGTGTGCGGCCGGGGCTACAGGTCGCGCTCCTCGCTCACGAGGCACTCGCGCTACGAGTGCGGGGGCCTAGGCTCCAGATACACCTTCACCTGTACCCTTTGCGGCAAGTACTTCTGCCGGCCCGATCATCTCAAGCAGCACATACTCAACATACACGGAGCTGCGAGCGCCTTGTGCAATAAATAGCCCCGGGCCCGGCGGCGCATCGCCCAACTGCACCGCTCTAGTTTTTTAGCCTGTTAGAAATTCTCAACGGGGCTCGTGCTCCCCCGGCAATTATTGCTCCGCAGCGAGTGGCCCGCTGTGGAATCTGATCGTTGACGAACCAAATACGTTTTGATACCGCTGCGCGATAAACCACGCGTGAATCGCTGGTCTAATGGTAGATTTTATGGCGTTCCTGCACCACGTAGTAAAATTCATTTTATCACTAGCCCCCCTCGCAAACGCGTATTTACGTGCGACGCTAATCGAGAATCGCACACTAAGACCCATTTCCGAGGGAGGCTGCGATAAATTGCGTTTACTAAGGACGTAGCAGACACATTGGGTTTTCGCAATTACGCAAGGTGTTCCTACCGATTTCGTAGAGGCTCTCGCTTAGCGTCACACTTGTTAGTACTATTTTCACTTGAAAGTTAATTCTAGTCATCGAAATCCTTGGGGATTGAGGTGAGATTCAGCAAGCTGTTCCGTTCTCGAGTTTGTCTACTTTGTTCATCATTCGAAAAGCGTTTATTTCAATTTCGTACAAACTCGCTTTCCTTTTTTTTCGGTTCTTTACTCTTCGAAGCGAGTCTTAGTTATCAGAGTCCTTGTAAACAGAGAATATTCAGCAAGCTGTCATCAGGTTTCTTAACTGTAGTACTATCCTTTTCGTCTCATTTTGTTCAAAAGCTTGATTTTTTTCAGTAATGTCTTTTGACGCCAACTTGATTCTCAGCTGTTTCATAATTGATGGAATAACAGTAATTTCTCTATTTCAATACGAGCAACGACTGCAATGGATCATTTATTATCGTATATAAATAAATAAATGAATGAATGAATGAATGCATAAATCACATTTGCCCTGCTTGGCTGTCATGGACTGCGACGGCGAGGAGCTATGTGGTGGCATGTCCTTTGAATTAGTCGGACTCTAGCCGAAAACATGTTCGATGAATAGACGTAAGAGGGGCAAGGCTTGGTTAATTATGATTTCTGATGTAAAAATTTAATTAAAATACTGTGCCATAAAATTTTTTTCTATTTCACAAATGAATTAATTAACTAATCTAATCCAAGCACTTAAGATAAAAAAAATAGCGACGTTTGAATTTGCTTACAAAGTGATGTATGCATACAGTCGCTCAAGGCAGTTCACCTCTTGCATGGCAACATGAGCTGTCATAATTAGTTGCGCGTCTTGTTGATTCGTGATTAGAACAAGTCGTACCAATGTTTGTAGACATCTTATCGGCCACTGGTGCTTCCTTCGTATGATTTGTTAGGAATTGACCAGCTGCCTCATCTGATTTTTATTTCTAATTGACATGGTAAGAATATAGTGAATGGAAGTATCTGAATAACGATGAACTAGACTATGTGTTCAAGTGCGTTTAATGTGACTGTCCAACAGAAACGTGATAGGGGCCATCACAAATTTTTCTAAGTTATAAAGAATGTCTATCTTGTTTTAAAGTCTATCTGTGTTGAATTCTCTCTTTTAATAATAAAAGTTTTCAAGATCTATCTGATTCATTTGTTCGTTTGTTAGATGTTTTTTGAGATTGGTATGAATTATAAGATCCCATGATAATCTAGCTGGCTTCATCAATTGATGATGTGTTCAGGCTGGTACAGAAAGTTGGTATAGTGATTCAGGTGATTCAAATCTTTGTATCTATATTGTTCTAGAGGTTCAAATTCAACTTGCCGAATGTAGGATCTGAACCAAAAGATGCTAATAGATCTACATTTTGAGAAGGTAGCTGAACAAGATATCTCGTTCCATAAGAATTAGTGCTCATTGAGTTGGGGATTTGATGCCTTTGCTGCACCATTATTCTTAGTTAAGATGCACAAAAATATCTCGACTAATCATCAAAATTTTTGTTATTTTACTTTGAATCACATCATGATGAGAAGATTGATATCAATGGCCTTGGGTAAACGATGCTGACAATAGTCTGCTTAATATTAAATAATGTTAGCGGTTTAATTCACATTCCAAGACATCATGTCGGAATCAGTTCTATTACTCGGCAAGAATTTAACTGCAAAACCTACGGCTTGAAAATTTACCGACGATGTATTTGATAATTTGACGTGAGATATTTCAAAACGATATATTAACTCGGTCATCGAACTTGCCGCGATTAAACATCGTAGATCAATAATCATAGATTGGAAGAAAAAAATTTACAATTTCTAGGTGTCTTTGGGAAAGGGAATCGAAATTTGAAAACTCATGGAATCTTAGTTTGTATGAACCTCATTCTTGGATATGATCAACTAGTTAATCCAAATGGAAGCTTTGTCGCCATTCATCAAATTTATGAAAAACATGTAAATATCACATTTCTCAATAACTCTCTTTTAAAGATTGTTGTACGGACTAGATGAAATTTAAGCCATTCAACCCTTTGATAATTTATTAAGGAGAAGGGATCCTATAATTCGAGACTGTTGAAGAAAAACTGCAAGGTTGAAATTTTACATGTTCTTGAATCTTGGCCATGTAATATCTAATCCTAAATCAAAACCTTGAAAAAACTCCTGATCCCGAATTTTTTTACAAGAATGTTGCCATTTGATTCCTCTGGCTGGAAATTTTCCTCGCTAAACTCCCGCGTAAATTTTGGTCATGTATTGCTGTAGAACGTCTTTAGGGTAGTCTTAGCCAAAGATATGATGAATTTGACTCAATTCTCCTATAATGTATCGTGGTACTTTTATTGGTTGTATTTCGTGCTTGGTAAGAGATCCCTTCAAATTCAATGCGCTCGTGGAGCACGGCAAAACCCATTTGCGATATTAACTAAATCAAACGCATCTTTGACCAAAAATTGTCTGAGGTTACTCTCTATGACTTCGATGCTTAGCTTGGTCAAACGACTAGAATTTTCTCTCCAGAGAAAAGGTATTTGAATTTTCATGAACGAAGTCTTATCTTCGAAACTTTTTTAAATTGAATTTCGACTCCAAATTCGTAATCTCACGACTGAAAGTCAGAGAAGTATTAATATAAAATTCCAGCTCTCTGCAATGAATTGATCGATGAGCTCGAAAGTCCATGCACAAAACACGGGGATTTGGGCATTTAATTGAAGTTGACAAAACTTGGTATTTATTGTGCGGATCAAGTTTGGTGATACATACCATAGAGCAGCTATGCATAGTTTTTGAAATATTCGGCCAAAAAGATACATACTTTGAAGCCCACGGAATCTTGAAACTCGATCAATCTGCTTGGCACAATCGAATTCCTTTCGAATCCTGCACATCTGCAAATGATTCTCATCTCAGGATTGACCCAGTGATCTAGGGATGCATGTTTCGACGCTTTGGTTCGGATTATCTGTAAAATGTTTCTTTGCCGTGAACTTTGCGTAAACTTGATGCAAGCACTTGATACGCTTCGGGATGTCACGGTAGACCTTTATAGATTCGCCATCCTACATCGGCGGACTAAGAAAAGTAGAATTCGCCTGACGCTCAAACTGCCACTAGAGCCTCCGAGAAAGAGCTAATTTTTCGAAGTCATTACAATAGAGGACAGATGAAGTACCTTGTTGTTACGTACACCTCATCTTAACGCACTTCTTTTTCACAATTTTTTCCTTGGACTACTAGGTATGTCGTAGCCGTGCAGCGTTTGCCA
>JAPYYZ010001918.1:0-25137 GCA_030522705.1 Eretmocerus eremicus | reverse complement strand
TTTAGAACCATATAGTACCATCTATGTATAACATCTAGGGGAAAATCTAGTGATTCCGGACGGTCACAAGTCGTCACGCGGATTAATATTATTTAATTTACGGGGATTGCAATTAATTATTGTTTTCTTTACAATTAATATTCCAAACAACGCCCCATGACGAACATATTGTTCAGGTTATGCTGCTACGCTGGCAGTGCAATATCGTCGGAAATGCGCAGTTTGCCCCGATTCCCCTCTACATCTTGGATCAATTTATATCAAACTTCCGTCGTGCTCCAGTGTACCAGTCACCAGAACCACGATTCCGAGAACTGCAATCTCGTATCCAAAATTGCGTGACGCGTCGACACACTTGACATCATCGAGGCTCAAGGAGAGTATATGCCGACTGCGCGCAGCGTGCGAATGTGTATCGGAATTCGTATCGAGGATTCAGCTCGATCGGCACAGCAAAGCTCTTTCCTCGAATGCGACAGTCCGCGAGGTATTTCCCCCGAGGCAGGCAGCTGCAGCATCTGTGTGGGGTGTCTACCCAAAGTTAGAAAATTCAGCCGCGGGCAGCCGGAAATTTGCGTTCGCCCGCGAGCTTCAAAAACTTGCCACGCTCATAATGCAGTCGCGGCTCTCCCACCATCTCATTCTCTCTTTCGCACTCCCTCTATTCCCCGGTTATCTCTTCTCTCTCACTCTCCCGATTCGCGTAACTCGCGGCGGTGAGCAACCCTGTGCGGCTCCACCGAGGCTGTCATCGGAAATCGCATAGCTGGAAATTAAGTACGGCCTCTCACTCGTGCCAGAGGGCTGCTCGGCGTTTTGAAAGCCATCGTCGCGGAGCAGCTCTCCGTTCCATTTCCGATGACATCCGCCGAGCGCGTTTTCATGGCATCCCGCTTGCGGAACGAGGTGGTACCTGCTCGACGGTTTTCAATCGGAGCAACGACTGACAACAGAAACCTTTTTTTTTTTATTAACGCATACTCAACCTCTTCTTGGGGTTATTCTGCGGGACCTTCAGTTCTAGGTGGGTTCCAAACCACCGAAACCACCGAAAAGGCACTTATGAAAATTCACATTGGTGCCGGCCGGGAATCAAACCCTGGCCTTCTGCGTTAAAGGCCAGGATCTCAGCCACTAGGCCGCAGTGGCTTCACACAATAGAAACTGACAACCGCATCTGAAAGGGAGGTGGCCTTTATTTTCCAAGTCACGCCCAAAAAATCGTATGGGTCTGAAAATTTTCATTCATATACATTTTCTCAATCCAAAAACATTCGTGTGGTCAATTTTTTCCAAAAATAATTTTCAATCTTTTTTCTTTTTCATCTTGTGATCTATACTCAATCGATCGACAAATCCGTACAAATCCATAGCGTACACGCTATTTTGTTTGAAATTGTATAAGGTACTACCAGAAACATTTTCAGGTCGATACATATAAATCTGTCCAGCTAGTAGCACTTCTTTGAGTCAAAATTTCCGATTACTATGCAAAACTCTCATATAATTCGGTAGAAACACTTTTTTTCGAAAACCATCATCTGTATCTCTTTTGTTCAGCTTTAAAAAATCCACAAAAGAGGTTCGGTTAGTTTTTCACCAAAGTGGCATCTGTTTCGAATTATCTATCGAATTAGTTTCTTGCCATGCATAATTGTCTCGTAACTTGGAACATACCCACTCTCCCGAAATGCTTCTCCAATACTCTTTGTTTGGATTCAAGAACTCGGTGAAAGATATTTGGTTCACTCTTTTTGACATTGCCACCTAATTCGATCTATTGATCAAATCAGCGAGTCGCGTGATTCTCTCGCTTTATCTGGAATGTACGTATCGTAGCACATGGCGAGTGGGTTTTGGATGCTGATCCCTCCCCGATTATTAGAAACTTACTTACGACGCCGTAGATATAGTAGTCCATGTAACAAATGCGTGCAAGTAATATAGGACGATCACGCTCAATGGATGACTCCGAGTCTGATCCTCGCTCACTCGATTCCTGCGCCGCAGCTCGTGAGGAGAAACGCATCACGTGATCGGGAATTGAGTCTCGTCACTAAATTTGGTATCACCCCGCATGATGGCCGCGATGAATATCATGTGATGCGAAAGCCCATTACATGACTTGAAGAGAAAAACAAGCTCTACTTCATCCACATTCATGATAAATTAATTCAAAATGAAACAAAATAATATTTCGAAAAAGTAAATTCAAGCTGCCCCGCGTATCGGTAGAACGAACCACTGTGTACAATTTTGAAGCGATCCGCTTAAGGCGCTTGGAGTAATTTGAACTGTGTTGTAATTACAATATATTCGCACTATAATTCAAATTATTCCAAGAGCTTTTAACGGATGGCTTCAAAATTGTACACAGTGGTTTGTTCTACCGATACACACGGCCGCTTGACTTTACTTCTTTGAAATACTGTTTTGATTCATTTTAAATCAATTCATGATAAATGTAGGTAAAGTAGAGCTTTTACATGAGCTTAATTTAACATTACTCAGGAAGAACGAGAGCACATCACGTGTCTTCTTTCGGCATTACTGCCACTGTGCGAGATTATGTTCACGGTCACACGACCAATTTTCATATCATTCGTAGGTTGAGCATTTCATATGAACTAAACTTTACAGTACGCGCCATGGCGCGCAAATGTGTACAGGATGTCAATATGAATAACCCTTTATAGATTTCAATACAGCCATTGATTGCGCAGGTATCTCCAATGCCTCTATACGATAACACATGAGACATCTCTTGACAAATACATACACACGATCCCATTCATAACGAAAACAGCGTGGATCAAAATGCAGTGTATCGGTAATTCCGCGGGAACTTCAAAATTCCATGTGCCTCCGGTTTTAAATCCGAAAAATGCGCAGAAAAAAATCCAAGAAAGTGATTTTCGATGTATTTTTTCGTGCTCTCTTTGGCGCAATCATCAGATTTACAATTCAACGACACCCTCAAAAATTATTGCCAAAAAAACGGCCAAAGTGTCAGTTCCGTATCCTGTGGCACTTGTTTTTTCCGGACAATATTATACGGTAAGAATAACGCTATGATATTTTAGATCTTTTTGAGCTACACTACCTGAAAAATCATGGTATCAGGTGTCAAATCTCATAGCTACCGATGCAAAAGTCATCATTTGATCCGCAAGACAAGGGCGTACATTTCGTGCCGGACTTTTGCCTGAAAATCTATTTCCTCCGTTTTCCACAATAAAAGGTGACTTTTCTCATTTCATACCAATTTTTTCTCATAGTTGACGACCAGACAAAACTTTTCCATGCAGACATCGAGGAAAATCGATGCGCGACCGTAGGGAGGCGAAAATTTATGAATAATACGTTTTGTCAAGGTAATCGGTCAGTTCGGTACCCTATTGATGCGACTACTAAACACGTGACCCCAGAGGTCCTACCCAACTTTTTCCCAAGTATTCGATGGTCATACGAAACTCCCAAAGTTTCAAGGCCGTAGCTCAAGTCCCTTGGCCGTGAGATTGATTTTGGTAGCGAAATGTCAGTGCCGTGCTCTCTATGTTCAAGTCAGTTCCGTACCCTGTAACCGTTGATTTTCAAAAAATTTGGATCCCGCAACGTGCGTCGTATGCGCGGCTCTTAGAAGTCTGCAGGATAGTAGAGTAGTAGTCTGCAGGATTATCTTCAGGTCACAAGGAGAAATGGCTCGTAAGAATAAGTTTAGCAAGTCTACCAAGTCAGTAAAGCAGATGATGCAGTGAAGTTTGAGAGACAGTGTAACATGTGCCTGTATGGGCAATGGTCATATGAGAGGCTGTAGCTCAAAAACACTTTAGCATTGGCAAAAGCGGCTCTGAATATCATCTTTTTTCACCAAAAAGAGGCTATTCCCAAAGTTTCAGCCAAATCCGTGACCCGCAGGCCTGACACTCTCCTTGTGAAATGTACTCAACATAGAAGACCATATTCTTCTCCTAATGTGATTTCTCTTTATAGGATCTTCCCCCCACAAGTACCAGGTGCTTATTATTCGACCCAAAAATATATGATCCTTGACCTTTCAAATAAGAGAGAAGATATCTTCAGTTTCATCTCTCATTCGCTTGCTTGCACTAAAACTTTTGAGATGAGGAGTCGGAGCAGGTAGAACACAGTCATATTAGTAACTCTTGCTGCGTCGGAAGCTCCAAGTGCCAATCTCATGTTCGCACTCTTCCCATTTTCTGTTCTTGACTTCTCTACCAGAGAGGGATCATTCACATCCTAATCAAGCTAGGATGATTAATTAGAAGCCTCAAACCACCAGAGATTGATCTGAGAGCACATTCTCGTGTAGTAGTTTGAGGTGTGACTATTAACCTCTCATTCGCTCTCGCCACTCGCCGCCCAAGCCAGCAGACCGAGAAGCTCGCCTGCGCGCAGGCACATCTAGCTGATTGCACAAAAATTACCCCTACCAGTCATATCAAATTTAACCGAAGTCAATGTACTTTTTCATCGATTTCGGTATAATTTTTGCGCAGAAACAGGCGCAATAATTCAGGGGACAAGGAAATTTACCCAACAGTAGGGGTAATTATTCTAAACACATACGCGCAAAAGCTGCAACTAAGGGACGGACGTCTCAGCTTTACCCCTACAGTCGGGGTTATTTCGATGCGAAAATCCTGTCTGTATGAGAATTCAGATGGACGAGTCTTTGAGAGCCATATCTCGATCAATATCGTCTCTCAGAAATCGAAAATCAAAATCTACAGTATCGACTCTCATCGCTCTTGACGTAGTAATTTCGGATAATTTCATGTCATCAATCGGGAGAAGGAAGAAATGATGGCAGAAATCAAGTGGACAACTTTTTATTATTCATAGCAGCTTGATAGATAATGAAGATTCCATACTATCGCTGTCGATGTCCACAGATACGTCACAGGATTTTATCAGCAACTGAAAGGAATTCAAGATGAATTATTTGAGCAGAGTAGTGTGCAACAAATTCAATTGACTTACTGAGACATCCTAAGAGAGATATCTATATTTTTGGATTCCTGGCGACTTTCGATGTCATCTAACAACTAAAATCTATCAAATTTCGCGGGACCATTACAAATTAAACCATTTCGAAATAGATAGTTGCAATCGATAAATCGTTTTTCATTCTTTTATTATTGTAAATGACGTATGGGCTGCATGCCTTCTCCTCTTTTTATCATGGTCATATCGGATAAAATCTTGGCATGTCGTACGATCCTATGGAATTCCACATGACATCGCCTGATGGGGCGCTAAGGGACCACGTAGGAACAGATAGAACGTATACTAACTGGATTCCATGTGGTTTCACATGAACCCATAGGATCTCAATAAATTTTTTTTACCCGAGGGTTCTTAAAAATTGCCACTCGCAGTCGCCTTGAGGAGGCATACTGCTAATCTATTTTAGCAGCGTGATTATCCATGCCGTTCGGTAGCCTAGCACGTTGAACTTTGTACCCATCATCCCACAAAAAACTCACGATTTGGGTTCAATCAAGAGTTGATGAATGTTTCTTATCATCGAACTCAAACTAGAACTCGAAAACGCGAGCGTTGCGCACGTAAGGTCTACTCGTCCTCAGCAGGATTCATGTCAAAAATATGTATTTATCAATTGTTGAGAGAATTTGATCGAGGAGCGTTCATATTGAGGCTCATATCATGGGCATGCGTCGGTCACTTGTTGAGAAAATTGATTCAGAATCGAGTCCAGAGTTCGAATTCACGCGCGGAGATCCAAGCATGCTTCAGAAAATTCATATCAAGAGAATGAATTTGTCAATGATTGATAAAATCCTGTTGATCAAGTAACTGAACAGACAGATTCCAAAGGCACATGCATTCCCATATTTAGGAAAAAATTCACGCCGAGGAACTGTATCTGTAAGTCATCTAGGGAATCCTAGCGGACCGAAAAACATCTGACAGAATATATACCAATGGCATGCATTCTCCAATTATTGAGAAAATCCTTTTCAAAATCTAATTTAAAATTCGCAGTCACGCGCGGAGATCGGAAGATTTCAAATAGATTTTGTACTAAGGGATGAACTTTTCTGAATGGAATTGTTTAGATAATTTAATTGAGTTTGAACTTATCAAACGGGCAGATTTTAAAAACGCTTGCATCAATAAATTTTGAAAAGATTCCTTATAAAAAAATGGATGTGTGGATTATCTTGAAAGTCCTATCGAATATCGACAGACATTGGGCATAGTTCATGAGAACGGCAAGTTTTTGTAGTTGTTGGAAAAATTCTATTCATAATCTATTTCAAAACTCAAATTCCCTCGCCGAACTTGCGCGCAACGCAAAGATCAATACGCTTTCATTAGAGGTCATATCGGAAAAAAGGTTTGTCAATATGTCAATCATCTCAAACATCCTATTGCGCATAAATTCAAAAGAAGACTGTGAGTATTGAATATGACACGAGCTGAGTTATCGACCGATGGTCTTCATCATCATCCTCCGGCACGAAAGAGATTACAAATAAAATAAGTAAAGAAGTATTGAAAATACAAACAGGCGCAGTGCGAAAATCGATTGCAAGATCATCTACGGTCTTTTTTTCGTTCAAGCTACGATGGCCACAATCATAGTCAAATCCATAGTAGACATACTTTATTCAAGCGCAATAGCCACAGCCGCATAACCATACTGAGCTATCGTAGCGCTTTGGTCTGTCGGCAACGTCACCTGTTACATCGAATCAAATGATATCGCACGCAAAGAGAACCAGCCATGAATTCACATGTACCCAATACATACGACGCAAAGCGCGGGAATCTGTCTGATAAATACAGATATAATGCAACGGTCTCGAACGAAAGGCAGCAAATCTCGAATATCAAAGTTGTCCATCAATAAGGTAGGATTCGTCCTCACTTCATTCACAAAATGATTATTTTGTTCCATGAAAAATCACGAATCTTTATTAGGACCACAAAGTAGGCAAACAAGATTTAAGATTGAGAGAATAACTCAACTAATTCTATGTCTATTCAGAGATGATAAACGTTTCCCATTGATGAAAAGTTTTTCCCAAGGTTAACTGACATTTTTCCACCATAGACACGATATTTATATTGTGACGAATGACTCATGCAATCACATTTTACTCACCTTGAATGGTAGGGCATAGGCTCCGGATCAGCCTCCGGTGACGCGCTGACGACATTGATGCCCGCAATGATGGCACAGAGTGCAAGGATGAGGCTGCTGAAGAAATTCATGATTCTTGACCGGTTACAATCAAAACATGAGCTCTCCGTCAGTTTATGAGAGCATTATATAGAGGACGAAGAAGCACACGAATGTAACACATGAAAGCTTTCTTTCCGGCGATAGTCTGACACATATCATTCAACTTTCATAATTGGCGAGGACTGCAGGACTCGAGACCACGTCAGAAAAGATAGCAGAGTGTGTCCACGTCAGCTCTAACCGGTTCTCTCCGGCTTTTTTTCCTTTGGCCCAGAATTTTTTCCCTACTCTGGGATGTTGAGGAATGAATATTCCCACAGGTTTTAGGGCCAGAAAAAATTTTTTTGCCCATCTGAGCCCCAAGTTAATGATTTTACGAGAAAATCAAAAGAAGAAACCTTCCCCCCGTATTTTGCTAATGACTTTTGACCACCTGGATCGATTCCAATGTCTCAAAAAGCATTTGAAAGGTGGTTCAGGAACTTCACATGGTCTCGTAATCTAAAATACACGAAAATGATGTCTCGTCAAAGTTCTTTCTTGACGTAAGAGAAAAGTTTTAGAGTAAGTTAAAAGAGCATCACAAATGAGAGAACCTGTTATGAATATTTTTTGCCAAAATGCTCATAATACCAACGGGAAATAAGGTAGAGCAACGTTCGAAAGCGATTTTGGAATGTTCTAGGCTGTACTACAAAATTTTTTTTCGGCATACCAGCATCAAAAGCGTGGGGTTTCCGCCCTGATTTCGGAGCAAAGTGCTGCACCGCCGTACAGGTTGGGCTGGAAGCGTCTGCGCATGCGTATCAGACCTCGGGCTTCGCCCTCGGTCCGCTATCTCGCATGCTCCGACACTCCCTAACCTGTACGGCGGTGCGGCACTTTGCCCCGAAATCGTGCCAGAAACCACACAATTTCGACGTGGGCGTGCCAAAAAATCGTAAACGCGAACCGGGAGGAAATTAGGGCTATCCCGGACCTCGCACATACTCCCCTCGGCTGCGTCTCGGGGGCAACCCATGCGAGGCCCGCAATAGCCCACTTCCCGCCCTTGTTGCG
The DNA here is from genome assembly GCA_030522705.1 of Eretmocerus eremicus. Lineage (NCBI taxonomy): Eukaryota > Metazoa > Arthropoda > Insecta > Hymenoptera > Aphelinidae > Eretmocerus > Eretmocerus eremicus. The sequence continues at coordinate 16,841 of JAPYYZ010001918.1, read as the reverse complement.
TAATATACTATTAGTCTCAGAGAGCTAGCAGGAGCTTGAATACACCCTTTGAAAACGAAAATATCTCTGCTTTCAACGCAGCGTAGCAGAAAACCCATGCTTCCTACAAAAAAAAACTGCAAATATGATGAGACAATGCAGATGCCGACAAAATGAGCCCCGGTAGAGTCCATTCGATCACTGGGGCCCGAAGGAACTCAATTCCAAAGAGGGCAGGATTTTTTTCAAGTGGGCTCAATTTATTGACCGTAGGTATATAGGTACTCATTTCCCTGTAACTATAATCCCAATGTTCAAGGTTGCATCTCGATTTTCTGAGCGGTTGTATCTCCGGCTGGTGAATACCATCTTTTAGTGCCAAAAAGAGACTGTTTCCGGAGTCTCAGTGGAATTTATGATCCGTAACCCGTAGTTGCTTCTCGCAAATGCAGTGCTCTCGGTATGACGTGAGTTTCCAATTAGATCACGTACGGGAGCAACAAGACTTGCTCACGTGTGCTACTAGAGACAACGAGCGTGCGGTCTTGAACCCTACCTGATCGTGTCACAATTGAATTCCAAGAGCACCTAATCACTGGACTGAGGATTGAAATGGTCTTGAAGCACACGATTCATTTAGATGAAACACAAATGGAGTTGATCCAAAATTAGTTGAATCAGAGAATCTCTAGTCCGGCGCTCATAACCATATTCATAACAATATCACTCAACGATGACGATTCCAGAATCATAGTCAAAAGTCCAGTACCGTTTGCGAGCTCTTCGACAGCTGCGTAGGATGAGAGACAACGGTGGCGTACTGCGAGCGAGATTCGCGTAATGAAATACCTGCACAGAGAGAAGCAGTGGGGATGCATAATTGGATCTCGCATTGAACCCCGTGCTCTCGTCTTTTGTGCTCTCTCGCGCTCGCCGCGTACGTGCGCATGCAGCCATAGGTACGAGACTCGTCTGCATCGCGGGCAAGCGTATACCCACAAAGCTCGAACTCGCATTCGCAGCATACAGCCCATTCTGATACTCGCAAACGAAAGCTCGCGATGCAATTTCGAAAATTGTCCCCGGTAACGACGCGCCCCTCTAACAATCCTCGCCGTCGTCGTGTAACTTTGTCAATCCGTCTTGCTCTCGCAGGTGTACGTAGCCGGTTTTGATATAATAATTCTCGCGAGTAGATCATTTGCCGGGCAGGAGGCAAACTCGTCGGAGATTCTGCCGAGTGCACAAATGGCGAGAGCCGCGCGTCGATTACAGCGAAACGAGCTCCTCTACACTGTGGAAGCAGCTCCACAGGATGGTAGAGCGTGTACGCTGTGTACGTACTCTGTACACGATGCACGTACTTACACGCGCGATGTATATATACTATTCGCCTGTCGCGTCACGTGATTATGCTCGCTGCCGAGCTCGTTATATTAATTGCGAAACTACGACGAGAGGGCAGCACAGCGCCAGCGAACCCTCGATGCGGCAGCAGCAGCAGCACCGGCGTATCTTATCCGCGACGGAACCGGTGAATAAAAATATTTTTATGGAATTTTAATTTCGCATAATTCCGCGAAGCAGCGCCTGGGTAACGAGATGCAGCTGGATTTACGAGGGGCATAATTCAGCGCTCCGTGAACGCTCAAGCACTCTGCTGCAGCTCTCTCTCTCTCCTTCATTCACGGCTCTCCAGTAGCTTTTTTTCGCCACCCACGCTACTGCTGCTGCAACGAGTGCCGGCTCTCGTTCCCCCATCAGCCCCCGACTCTCGACGCGAGTGCGAGCCTTTTTTATATTTTTCAGTCATTATGTCTTCCTCGCTCGCCCGCCTCTCCGTATGTGTGTATGTGCGTGTATGCGTGGGCAAGTGCGGGAGTGTGGATTACGACGAGTGCAGGGTGGATAAGGGAGTACTTGCACGACTTGACGGAATTATATCGAACGAAACGAGGATAATCCAGAGGGAGAAAGATGTGGAAAGCACGCTGCAGACTCGGTGCGAGGCCCGTAATCACCGTCACGAGCTCTCTCGGAGACGCGTGCAACTCGACTCGTACCCGCGAATGGTGACTGATGGATCGGTAGATTCGTTGCTCTTGATTCTAACTGGCGGATTTTGATCTGGCTCACTTTGCACTCTGCATTTGATCTTGTTCTCGTTTATCGTGTGGTACTCTAGCGAGGGTGGATTTCTAAATACTCGCTCCTTATGCCGTGTTCATTTCTACCGGTACTCAGAGGGCAAACGTGTTCATTAAAATTCCACTCGTACTCGATGGATCTAAGATTGCGAGTCGAACGAAGCTAATGAGGAAACAGCTCGATGAATTGTATCCATTACACGATTATTCTAATTGTAACGGGCCACTATCCAATCTTCTGAATGTGAATCTGTTGAGCGTATCATAGTCGAGCATGAACTAAGCAATTAAAACTCTGATCCGAATTGAATGTATGAGTGCTATGTGTAAGTGCTATGCAAATCGTACGTAACACTAGCTCGACTTGATTCCGCCAAGGGAATTGTTTGTTCCACGCGTATGCGTTTCTTGTAAGATTTTCCCGACGAGTTAAAAATTATCTCAACCATCATTGAGGATGTTGATCTCATTCCTGCAGAGTGACGTGAAGCAATGGCATTCAAACTAACTGACGAGTAGAGGACCAACCTTGCGGATCACGGATTTGGCCAAAACTCTGGGAATCATCTTGTTTCGGTGAAAAATGAAGATATCCCAGAGAGTTTGGACCAATAGGCTATATAGGTATACTAGCAATGCTAATGTCCATAGTTGTATCTCGGAACAGAGAGCCTATTAGCATAAACCCTCTGGGATATCTTCATTTCTCACCGAAAAAGATGATTGCCAGAGTTTCGGCCAAATCCGTGATCCGCAAGGTTGGTCCTCTACTTGTGAGTTGGAATATAAAAGCTCATCATCACATGCAGACAATCGGCTGCTATCCAATCTGTGGATTTCTGGTCTATGAGTAAATTGAATTCTCCTCTTTCCACATGACATGAACCGTTTCATTTACGAGGATGGATTCAAAATTTTCTTGAAGGTTTATGAGGAGTCTCTGTCCCATTCGAGTCATACAATATGATTACAAAAGCGTTTCATAGACGAGTGGACATTAGTTCATGGGACAATGAGAGCTCTTTGGATTCAGTATACACGTCTTCGAGAGACTTGTGTGTCATAGAGAATATTCTTGATTAATCAAAAAATCCATTGCGTGCAAAATTCTGAGAGATGCTCAACGAGTGGGGACTAATATTTTTTTCCAACAATAATTGTTAGACTCTCCGGAGTGTCAAATATGAATGAACAGAGAGAATATTCATAATCCACATTTTAGTACTCACAATAAACATATAGTTCTGGTGAAGCCAGCGATTTCACTTGATCAGAGAAACTGGGATGTGATTTCTTGATATAGCGGAGGGTGAGATTGCTAGTCCAGCCAGGTCCTTCATTCAATTGACGAATTACCCAGTTGTCATTCTCCAAAATAGACAATTTCCTCTTTGCTGTAATCCAATTTGAACAAACGAGAATATTAGCCGTATGGATGAGGAAAGCTTGCGAGTCCCTCCGATCTCGTTCTCTGATTCCCACATCTCCGAATCAAAACTGACACTCCTCCTCCATATTGCTGCATCCTTCTATCTCCTCCGATCTCGCCTCACTTGTCTCATCGGAATTATGGAATATATCAAATGAAAATTCTGCAATAAATGACGTAATTCAACAGCAAACCAAACTTTGAAATCATGAGTGCTTAGTGATCTAGGCCACTCATGCATAATTGACAGAGAGACAGAAATTACTTCAACTAATTTCGTAGAAGTTCCGAGAGACCCATTGTACAATAATGCATTCGCTGAACATTATTTGCACACAAATGAATATTCGACCTTCCTAGTAGTGAGGCACAATCAGTTTCACCTGCTTCCCATATTGTTCAGAAATGCACATGGTAATATGAACTCTTTACATCTCAACGATGTATCTGCTTGTTTAGATAATACACCCAATTGCAAATGTTCTGCAAGCAACATCAATATTAATACTGGTAGCTCTTATGGAATGAGGTTACTGTTCACGTAGTGCTCCCTCTGAGACTGATTTGGTAGTTCCGTAATTCATGAGCTTCATTTTTTCCAGACGGTGCCAGATAAAAAAAATATAGATCACGAATACAAGGTGCAGTAATGATTGGTGAATGAACTATCAAGTTCTCACAATCTTTCTTAAGAGCTATAAAATGTTGACTAGATCCTTTCAGTGAATCACCACTCCGAAATTCTGACTAACAATATGAATTTAGGAGGATATTTGCTCCAGATCCTACGGAAATGTAATCGAATTATTGGAGGGGAGATCTCTATCACTTCACGACAGAGTATTGCTATATTAAACTCAACGACTCGATTCTCTATTTGACAATTGACACCTCAAACCTCTCCTCAGTTGATTTATTGGGGAAGCGATGTCAATAATGTTGAATGAATCGACCGTCGAATAATCATTCATGGTGTTTTAGGGAGATCGTAAGGGGTCTGGGGATCTATTCAATCCATGAGCGGATAGTGCTCATCATACGAGTTGCATTTCAGTCATATGACTCGATCTCACCCCCAACGGATTTCAAATCAAAATAACAATGTTCCAAGGAATATCGGGAAACCGGTCTTACTTTGAGCAAGCTACCACTCACCCTCTTTATCATTCACTTGAGTGAATTTAGACGAAAAACTATCATAGAATCAGTATCTGTATTCTCCATCCATGAGGTCACGAATCTCCCGACTCTCGCCTCAACACGGCATTACCCTCGATTCTACTCCTAGTCTCGGAATCTCGGATCCCGCGCACTCGTCCCGCTGTGCGACGAACAAGTAATCCTCATCAAATTCCCGTCTCAATGAGCATTAATGCGAGTTTCGTGCCCGAAGCTCTCGAGCGGCGCTGCTCATCGCTTTACTGCTATACACCGCCTCTCGGCTTCTCAGTTCGTGGCATTGCGGACACGCACTCGAGGCTGCGGGTATAATCAGCACGGCAGTCGTCGTCTCCGACGTAACCTAGGAGTTCGGAGGCCCCGATTACACGCCACGGTCGTATCGGCCCTCGGCTAACGACCCACTTCCCTCGGGCTCGTAAAGCTGGCGAATTGTTTTTGCTCTGAGCGTACATTTCGAGCTTCTTCGCTGCTTCCGTGGGGCCGTAGTGTAGGAAGACTCGCAGAGGAATTCGGTCGTATCCCGTACATGGATGCTGAGAGCTGGAGTCATTATGCGGAGAGATCTTGATCTCATTTTTGGGGTCATGGCAGACTTGAATTTTATGTTGATCTTTCGGGGTGATTGACAGCAGTAACTCGATCCTCTTCTGAGAACGCTTGAGCTCTCATTCTGAACTCCAGTTTCAATTCTGTCAGTTTCTCATGCGCCAATTTGTCTAGATCAATTCAGTCTATTAATTCAGTTCAAACGAGCTTGGTTACAAGTGATTTTCGTGGAATGTACTCGTCTAAAGATAATGAATTGATATGGAGTCTGAAAGAGGTATCGATGTTTCAAAGACCGAGATATAAATGTCGTGGCTAGTTGATTATTCAAATACTCTCTCTGAGCACTAGCGCCATAAATAGAACCGCTCGCGAGAAAGCAGGAAAATGTGGAGAACTCGTAAAATTATGAAAGATATCATTTGCATTGCTAAATCAAGCAGAAGTAGAGGCCATGAATCAGTTCTATTATTAGAATATTCCCTGAAAGCAGTTCTCCTCAGATCGAGAGTCAACCGCAAAGAGTCAGACAATTTGAGCGTATTGATACAAAATTATTTATTTGACTTATATCGATAAGATAGATATCATCGATATTGGGATTCTATCGCTCGATTCATTTAGGAAATGATTTAGTGTTTTTTCGAAGCCACTCATCGCAGCACTCAAGTTGTCGATCATAGCTTGATGAAGGATCAAGCTACGACCTTCGAAGCTCCACCTTCCATTTGGTGGCTGCAATCTGAAGAGATTTCAATTTTTTTGAAAAGCGATACAGACATGAAAAAATTGCCCCGGGTGGGGTTTGAACCCACGCCCTCCGGTATTCTAGACCGGCACGCTACCAACTGCGCCACCGGGGAGGTACCAGGTAAGCCCACTTAGGAGAGATTAATCCGACTCTGTGTCGCTTCTCGATTGCGGTCATTCAAGTAATCATGGCCATTTGAATATTTAACTTATATCGATAAGATAGATCTCGTCGATATTGGGATTCTATCGCTCGATTGGTTTAGGAAATGACTTATCGGTTTTTCGTAGCCACTTATTGCCGCGCCCAAGCTGACGATCATAGGTTGGTGAAAATCAAAACTACGACCTTCGACGTTCCACTTTTGATTTAGTATAATGAAATACTAAATTAGCGTCCAATTAAAAGTATATAAATATACTTTTATATAAAAAATACAAAATCTTTCTCGTCAATATGAAGGGTATCGCTGATAATAGAATTTGAGCAAAGATGTCGGCACATACCATAACTTTTATGTTGTATCAATCACTCGAGAGACTCACCGCAAAAATCGTTTGAGACATCTGTGAGATCTAAAACCGAATAGAGTAAACGAAATGAAGAATCACGATTCGAATGATGGATTTATTCACTAGCGTGGAAGGAAGCACACAAGTATCGACGAGACTTGCATACTCATATCTACGCAGCAGCATACGATGTGAAGCAACCGTGCCGATAACAAGACTGACTCCGCAGGCATTCACGCACTACGGGCCCTTGGTTGGTCCGTGACGCCACCACAGCGTCAGAGCTACGGCTGGCTCATCCCACTCCCGCTTACCCGGGGACATGGTTACTTGCATCAACACTTCCTGTTTCCTCCTTTATTCTTTCCTGCTCTTGCCAACTGTCACACTTGCAGATCTACATTCGATCATCCGATCTACCGTTCGCCCCAAACAGCCCGATTTACAGCTGGGTGATTACACGCGCAAGCTGCTGCTACCGTGAGATTCATGTCCAATCCCGATCTCATACACAGTCTTTGACAACAAACAGGAGATACTCCAACTGTATCATTCTACCCACATTTAACGAGGTTCCCTACTCTTCCATGCGACCGACGAATATAAGCTGATCTACCTGCCCATCGATTGTCATCATTCTCAGAAATACCACTCAAATGCGCACTTACACCGTCTGGAGCCTGACCGGGGAATACTTGGAATAGGCCAGCACTGTACAAGTCGCAAAGAACGCTTTTGTCACATCGCGAGATCAACACTGGTGGTCCATCCACAGTACTCGGTACGCATTTCTTCGCAAGCTCAATGGACCCTTGGCACTAGCTTGGTGGTCACAGCAGGACATACATTTTTCTCAAGGCCTCCAGGACTGTATTTTCGAGTTTGAGGCAGTATTTGATGTCTGGTCATGTCGTCAACCAATGAGGGCACACTGTGCCGAAGAGAACATCTCGTGATCGTCTTTCCTTCTCGTAATCGAGTTTCCCATGGAGCACGTTTGCCGAGGACTTCGAGCCTCTCGAGCCTGAGCTAGTTTTCTGTGCAGGTGCTCCGGTTGCCGACTTGATCAAGTCTACTGATATGCTGGAGCAGCGCGCTCGCTGAGCGTAATACTTTGCTGACTCGCTGGTGCAACAACTGGGCGTTTCACCGGAAGAAAGGAGAGCGAGCAGCTCTGCTCCTCCAAGGTTCGGTTCACGCGCTACTAAACTAGCTGGACCGGATTTTGGTGCCCTCTAACGGCGGAAAGCATTGCTTGCATATCCCTCTGTGGTATTAGACGTTTGACTGATTATCTGTTAAGCGCAATAACCGCTTCTCGGGATACTAAATCCGCAGCTACTGTACATTCGGCTCGGACTCCAATGGACGGCTACGTCAATGTTTCACTTACGGTTGCTCGGCCGCAGATGGACAGATGCTGAGACAGTGCTCTGTCTGCCAATTCGGGGTGGATGAGCACTGGCTTCGGAGTCAAAGACGACATAAGATGGAGAACAGCTAGTTGCTCCTCACCAAGGCTGGATCAATTTGCGTACCGACGGCTAATCCGATTCGATAGCAGTCCACCCTGGCTCAAGTAGGTCACAGTCGGATGCCTTCAGCACTCAGCAATGTCAACTAACGGGACTCGTCTTCACTTGCCCCTGGGTAGACTGGCTGGCAAGGCGTAATACAGGACCACGTCCACGGAGGACCCATAACTACAACCGGGTGTCAGGCAATGGGAGCGAAACGAACTCTGTCCACCTCTCTCAATTGGATAACGTCGAGGTGTAGGTTCACTTCAGGTAATGGTCGCTCCAGTGATTATCTATGACTCCAAGAGATGGCATTGTTGTTAGCGAAACATATCCATGCATGGTTATGCGTTGTCACTGATGATCATGCCTGAAAGTATGAATGATCGAATTCGAACATAGTCCAGCGACTAATGTGTAATTCTACCTTGCAAATGAATCCGTTACTCCATTCGGACCCACCTAGATACCGAAAAAAAAATTTCACCTGTCTCACTCCAATTTCAAACCCTCAAAAGATCCCACCTCGGAGCGAAACATCAGAGGCGGACGTGTGCACGCCTCGAGGGTATACGCTAACCAAAAGAGAGAGCCAGGCAAACGCCTTCAGGACGTCGCGTGGCTGCTCCGCTCAACACACACCCACAGAGGGCCTTCACGCACCGGAGCGCGCGCCGATGGGACTACCGGGAGCAGCGGAGCCATCTCCGGCGTTCACGGGAGCAAGCTGCTCCGGCAAAAATGGAATCTCGACGGCGCGCAAGGAGGAAACGGCCGCGTGCCACGCGGGCAGGATGCCCCAGAGAGCGACGGCCTCTTGCTACGTAAATACGACGGAGCGAGGCAGAGGAAGAGCGAGCTGCAACGCTAAGGGATTGTAGAGAGCCGGGCTTTTCAGTCGCGGCGGCAGCGAGCGTGGATAAGTCGTACGTCCTCTCGGCGGAATTGAGCTACTTCTTTCGCGAACGATGCACCCTACGTGACTGCAACTTCTCCCATATTTCGCGCGGCGCGTCCCGGAAAAAGCTCGCTCTCGCAAGCCCTCCATAAATTGCCACCCCGGAAATCGACGCTACTCTCTCGCTCTCTCTCTCGCTCCAACCTCTGCTCTGGCGTCGTCTTCCTCTTCCGCGTCTTCTGCTTCTGGCCTTGTTACTCTTTTTCGCTCGGTGCTTGCCGAGAGCCAGAAAGGAGCACAATTGCCGAGTGCCATCTCACACATGGCTCCTATTCCTCCGCCCCTTGCTGCGACTCTTGTGACGACGACAACGACGACGACGACAACGGCATCAGCTCGGCTCTCCCCGAGATTGCCTCCGCTTTGCAACTGCTCCGATCTCTGCTAGCGGCATAGCTCACGCGCTCCGGCTATTTTGCAGCCGGCCTCTTTTCAATTACTTTGCTGCGACGCCCGTGGCATATCGCCTTTTCACGCTGCATGCCCAGCCTCATCTCCGTACCGTGCACTGGCTCATATTGGAGGTCGGAGTCGTGGGCCGATATTCGCTAGATGGCTTGCGAAATTTTACGAGCGAGCTCGAGCGCCCATAAATCATGCGCCAAGATTCGCTAACGCACCTCAGATGCGAGCCTTCTTTGTTGCTTGACTCGATTCGATGATCCTGCACGTGGTGCAATTCATGATGGACACGCGATATTCTTGCTTGACTGACAATCTCGGCGATTTCAGTTCTGATTGTTGGATTCTGAAGAACCAAGTGAATGGATGAGATCAATGTATACATATGGAGGAAAGAAATTCCAAGCACATTGTTCATACTCAATCCTTATGGCTCGGAGTTGATTCAATCAGACCGTCAATAGGCAAATATTGATGGGTGATACTCTTTATTCTTACGTCGTACATAAAATAACGATACGTTATTTGGGTGGACGGCAAGATAGTGTTCATATCCGCCAACTACATTCAGAGATGTGGTAATTCATTCCATAGAGAAAATCAGACCGTCAAAATAATTATCCACGTATGAGAGGGTACTCTTGGTATAGTATACTCTTGGTGTTAGTTGATAAAATCGATTGAAGATTCGAGCAGAAGGAGAGAAGCAATCATTCTTCAGGAGATTGATGAAAATCAAATAATATTCCGGCAGAGTGTTCACAATATTTACCGCCATGATAGTTCGTCAACTTTTCATGATCCTATCGTGTTGTTTGTGATTGATTTTGAAGAGATAGATTGGAGTGATAGAATAAATGGATATTCGAGTGATAGTAAAGGGTGACAAGCCTACTATTCTGTTACAGCAGAGGAACTAATATGGTTTTCTGATGATGGCATCTTTTCACATTGGCAGCTTAAAAGATGTGGGTGTTCCGCGTGAAGTATGATTACAAATGCAAATTAGCATAATCCACTGATGTTCCAGCGTATCTAACGAGACTTCCACCTCCGTTCTATAGGTATTTCAGCTTTTTACGAGAAAAAAATGGTCTGCATGCCCATTTGCACGTTGATTCTGCTGATTTGAGCTGGCACATGATTTAGGTTGTGGTGGATCACAAAAATTGCCTTAGCCAATTGTCTTAGCCCCTGCAATAACTTGGACAAATCATCCAATTTATGGACACTGCAGTCCGATTTGGTGGGATGACATTATTTCCTGCATCTGCCTCCGACAATGTTTGATAATTATTTGTATTGCTGTATCGATCCCACGCGCGTATTTATAAAAAAAAAATGTACCCACCACAACCTATGAATCGATCGCTCTTTCCAGCAGTGAGATATTCATTCTCTTGGTACGTTCACCCTGCTTGACAGTGACGATGCGGTGATGCGGCTGTGGCCCACATCGGAAGGTCAGAGATTGGCGTTTGATCGAGCCGCAAAGCTCGCTCTCTGGGCCATTTCCCACGTGCTTGCGCTCTCCCAGGCTCCAGCTCGAGTCACTGCGCGCCGCTCCGGTTCTACTGTACTATATACCGGCCCTTTGTTGTCCCTCGTTCGAGTCGATTTTCGCGAGTCGCCGCCGCCACGACAGCGGCACTGGCAGCAGCAGCTTTACCCAAGCCAAGCAATCCGCTTGAGTGGGCGACGGCTTGTTCTGTGCCGGCATTGTGTCGAGGAGCTTGCCAAAAGCCCGTCGCGCGGCTATGCCGTGCCTTCGACAGTGTATCCCTTTCTCCTAATTTCATCCCGAACGACCGGACTTCCGTGCTTCAGCCTCTCTCGGGTGCAATTTATCGAGGCTCTGGCTAGCCTGGATTTTTATCCTCCTAATGGGCGCATTAGTCGTTGGGAAAGGCTCGATTTCTCCAATAAGCGGGCATTCATGCGTCAATTTCTCTTACTTTCGAAGAGTCGTACAAATTATTTACACTTGAAGATTCAATGAGAGTGGACATATCTCCGATGATGACGATGTTCTAGTTGGATTTGAGAAGAATGCCAGGAAAGAGACATGCGACGTCTTATTGACACTAACGAAAGATTGCGAATTCTTCAAATCTTTCTTCTTTGGGTTGAAATCACTGAAAAATCTCAATTTGACGCCTACCAACTTTTCATCAATGATTCAGTTTGACTTGTACTATGCTTAAGGCGGTGCGGGAGCCGTGCGCTCGTCAGTCCAAACTTCATTCACAACTTTCTCGAAAATTTGAGCGATTTGGATGAAAAGACGTGTTGTAGAATACTTGTTGTTGACTATCATATATTCGTCAACTTTTTATTTAGCTGAAATTGAGAAAAATTGATTTGGGCCAAATGAAGAGCTGACGAATACAAGTTAGACAATAACAAGTATTCGTCAGCTCTTCTTTTCGCCCAAATCGATACGGTTTACGAGAAAGTTGGGAATGAAATTCCACGTACACGGCTCCCGCATCGTCTTAAGAACTATTCTCATGGAATCAATGAGAGAATTTGGTCAGATGACTAGAATTAGTGTCTCAAAATTCCGGAATTTTTAACAATATCTGTGACGATCTCATCTTCCAAAGTTTCAAGAGCGAGCTGACATCCTTGACTATGTAGGAGGAATTAATTTCGGGATCAAAGATTACTAATTGAGAACAACATGCAAATGAAATATTGCTGAGATGATTAGAGGATCAATGTGAAGGTGAGAATTATCTAATTGAATTGATGACCAACTTGGATATGGAAACTATTAGCGATCAAAGCCCAAGACGGGAATGGTATTTACTCATTTTTAGTGAGTATTTGTATAGTGAGAATTCCTGGGAATCGTACCTTGAAGAAATCTCTAGCCTGCTATTTCATAATATGAAGGAAGACTGCTTCCAAATTCCTAGGCGATGGGTCTCATATGGAGGACATGATAATAAGAAGAACAATTATTTCTGCCCAACACCCCTGCACTCTCTCCAATAATATCCGCACAAAGAACAATCAGATCAAGGAAGAATCTTGATGATAAGATATAGTTTACAGATGTAATATACAGATATTGAACTTGGGTCGTGTTGGAAGCATCACTAATTCATAACTTTATCAGACCATCAGGAATATGATTCAAATTTCCACAGTCAAATAGAGGATAGAGATGTGAAAGAGAAAGAATGTGAGAAGGTTGTCAATAAATATCCGCTTAATTGGATCGAGAGGAAATTCATTAGAGTGCTTGGTTATTGAAAGTCGCGCATATCAACGGAAATATGTACAGGGGAGCGTAATTGCCAGCAGCATCGAAGTGAATCGCTTTGTGGCTCCACCTCGAGTTGAGCGACCGCTCGATGATTATTTTCGAGTATATCAGCGAGAACAAATTTAATATCATCAATGTTGTGTTGGGCTTCATTTCTCAATTTCTCGATTCCGGCATGAATATAATTCTCAATTGTTGATATAAGTAGCTCAGCAATTTCCCTCGCATACGGATCGCAACTTTCCCTGAATTAATTTATAGATCAGAGGATGGTTTCGAACAGAACATGAAAGGATACCGATGCCTTTTGCAAATTACATAGTACACGAGACCGCTAATTTTGAATTTGGGATGATGCATTGACTGCCCATCGATTCCTCCTATGACTTTACCGATGAAATTGGATAACGAGATCCACTTGGCACCTAGAATTGTTTTTGAATTCCCAGGGAGCAACTTTTAACAAAGTGCTTTGCTTCTGCAATAAGTAATAGTTCTGTGTGCCCTCAATTGCCAACCCATGACAGCCATACAGAACTATTCGTACCCACTATTTTTCGATCTCTTGAACAAGATGTCAATGACTTCGGTGGCGAGGTGAATTATAGCATAGTCATTTGCGCTGGTGATAGCAGTCACTGTAGCTCCAACTCGGACTATCATCTTCTGAAGAGAATCTGTTCTCAGAATCCGTCTCATCTGATGAAGAAGCCATAGACTCATTCCAGTCGAGTGGCGCCGTAAAAACGAGAGTCGCATCCTCGACTCTCAACGCAAACGTCGTTCCACCTCCCTTCCCATATCTCCCAAAGTCATCCAGACGTCACATCAGACCACCATATCCGCAGCCCTGGGCAAATATTACCGAGCATTGCGTTAGCAAGCCATTTGCAGATACATCTACATTCAGCTGCGGAGCCACTTTGCTCCCGGCGACGACGACGACTCTAGCTCGCTCGCTCGAGAAAGAGGGATGTAGATCGCGCGTTTAGCCCGGAGAAAAATAGCGCCCATTCGCCTCTCCAGCCTCTCGAGGATTCTCTCTCGCTCTCGTTTCAGCTGTAAAAATCAAGCGGGCACGAGTTCACCCCCAAGCCGCCGAGGCTGTCGATTACCGCGAACGTGCTCATTGTTCGCAGCCGTGCGGAGCTTGCTTCTATTCGGGAAACGGATGGCGTGGGTGGATATAGAGGTGTATGCGGGTCGGAGGCACACGGGCATGCGTCACGTTTACCTATATGCTTATTTATGGGGGCAGCGATTCGGATGCGGCGCACTGCGCGTAAGTGACTTTCTGGAACTTTTCCAAACCTTTTGCCGGGATTTCATGGACCGAGAGAAAATCGCACCCGCTCTCTCTTTCTGCCCCTCCTCTCCCAGAGCCTCTGCTCCTCTTCGCGCCGAACAATTTTCCCCTCTCCCTCTCTCTCTTTGTTTTTTCCTCTCATTTCATTGTATTTCACTCCCCCGTCGGCTCTTTTTTCGCTCTCTCGGCCCGAATGAGATCTCTAGCAAACTGACACGAGTGTTTGCCCCGTCTCGCTGTTCTGCAGCTTGAAAAATCAGCGCTCTCGACCTCGTAAGTTTAGCACGAATTTTCGGATCGCCAACTGGCGAAATAAAATCCGTGCGATAGTGTCGCGCGCTCTCTTTTGCGGAATTTCGCGCTCGTGAAAATCGCACAATCGTGTTTATTTGACTGAATACTGTCGCGCTCGTCGACCCAAATTCTCATGGAAATCGATAGCGCGAAAGAGAGAGAGAGAGAGAGAGAAAGGTCGTATACCAAAAGCGACGTGTTTCAATTTCATCGGCTGTATACGGATCGGATGTAGCAATAAATAAGCCCCGAGCGCGAGCTCGCAACTCTCCAAACGAATCAATTTTTTTCCGCGCTCCAGAGCCGCGCGTATATAACTCGTACGCGGATTATATCGAGAGAATGGAGCGGGTATCGAGCTCGAGTAGACCGCAGCTGCAGCGGCGTTTGATTCGATCGGTCCCGTATTACCAGACAAGAAAACTGATGCATTTTCGCTTCGTTTTTTCTATGCGGACGAGGCCAATCGCGCCCCCGAACGATCCCAATCGCGATTAATGGTTGTGCGCGGTAGGCAAAAGTTTCCGAGAGCGCAAAAGCAATGGCGAGCGTACAAGGTTAACCATCGCGTAGAATGGCTCGTCGAGGAGCGAGTATTGAGGTGACGAAGCTCGAAAACCGCTCTCGAGGAATATCGCTCGTAAAGCTTCGCCTCGGTATTCGGCATTCAATTTTAGACGGGCGCACCTCTGCGTCGTGCGCAACATCCCAGAAGCGACGAGAGATCCGACCCCCACGGAATACCATCGTCACTTTCGGCTGCGCGTGCGAAAATTATTCATCACGCTAGTATAAAGTTGGCCAGAGGTCGTAAAGTCGAGGCCTTATATAGCAAGAGTTCGTGAGCGCATGATCCTGTCAAGGATATTGTTGTTTTTTTCGCGGCGGAAAACAAAGAAGCTGGGGGGAGTATATTTGAGGAGAGATACAGAGAGGTAGGAGCCAAGCCAGTGGTTCCGCGTGCGTCTGAGCGCGGCTCTGCTAGCGTGCTTTATCGCGAGAGCTTCGGAATCGACGGTGCAGCTGATCGCTCCGTAATGGATCGAGATGCCGCCTCGCTCTTTCTCTAGACTCTGCGAGCGCTGGTATATAGACCGCGACGACGGATGCAAGGCGGTCGCTTTATCTTGGCGCATGATCGAGAGCTCCTCCCGGAGCGGCGAGAGCTTGCGGATATCGCAGCGAGCATCTGCAGCTCGCCCCGGAAGATTTATCGCAATCCGCCGACTATTGAGTGGGATTAAATTCCACGAATGAAGCCGTGATACTGAATCCACTACGCGTCCTCCCTCGTGGATGGATCAAGGATTTTTTCTCTTGCGTGCTCGTTGATGTCATCATACCCCCAGATATTCATCAGGGATGAACATGTGGGACTATGATGATTGACTCGAATCCAAAAATGGATTGGAAGACCTCAGAATCTTTCGAGCGGGCGATGATTGTGTAGAGGGTGAGTTGGTTGAGCCAAATAATTTCGCAACAAATCAGATGAGTAAAGTTTGTTCGATTCGCTGAATAGATACAAAGTATCTGGTGTTTGGACTCTTCGTGGGGACAAAGATGAAGGCAATCAGCTGTTTGGATGGCACCCATACTCACAAGTGGAAACGGATTCGGCTGAAATTTCTGTGATTGTTTTCTTTTGGCACCAAACGACGATATCCAAAGCCGCGAATGCCAGCGCACAGGCATTTTTGAGCTACAGACTGTGACATTGCCCATATGGGCCTATCCCTGCCTAAAAAAATGATTTATTGGCAATGACTCGTTAGACAAATCTGATTGAGAAAATTTTCTACATACTCGGATTCAAATTGGAAAACTGAATGCAACTCATTGCTTGTTGACAATTTTTCAAAATTTTGCTAATGAGTCATTTCCAATGAATCATTGCCAATGAGTCATTTTCAAATGAATCATTGGCAATGTCTCAAATCCTTGAGTCATTGCCAATGAATCATTTTTTAGGCAGGGATGTTACTAAGTGATATCTATAGATATACTAGCAATGATAATTTCATAGCCTATAGCTCAGAAACGCCTGAACTTTGGCATTCGCGGCTCTAGACATCGTCTTTTGGTAGCAAAAGGAAACGATCAAGTTTCAGCCGAATCCGTTTTCCAAAGATAACGACTCCTCATTGCCGGTAGAGCGTGGATCCACAGAAAAATACTCGTCACAGATGGTTTATTACATCATCATCCCTGAGGCTATACTTTTATGCAGATATTCTGCTACGCAGAGGATGAAAAATTCAAATCTTGGTATTTTGAATACTGAAATCGGTTTCTTTTCCCTACAAAAGTTGGAGATAGAGGCGATTAATATTCTGAGGAGGTCTAGGGTTGCAATATTGCCGTCCAAAATGAAAAAAAAACTCCATTGGACAGAAAATCGGAAAAACCGCGAAAAACTTCACGCATTCTTCCTCTATGGGCGTGTGACGGAGATTTCGAGGTTATGTTGCCTCGAAAGGGTCACAAGTCATTTATTGTTGGCCGGATCGGGAATAGGCCCAAGTCCCCGCGCCCGAAGGG
>JAPYYZ010001917.1:0-17780 GCA_030522705.1 Eretmocerus eremicus | reverse complement strand
TCACAAACTCAATTATTACAATATAATCGGATTCAACATTGTCGAAAGGGCTTTCCATTAAGGAGCTTATTCGATAACGAGAGGATTGCATCCAATATTCGAATGTGCGTTATCTCATCGGATACCTCTGATCAAGTTCTCATTCGATCATTAAAAATTCATGCTGGCTCGTAACGAATTTTTAATGAGCTTGATCAGCAGATTTTCTCTCGAGCTCAGACTCATGCACATCAAAAGGAATAATCTCATACTTGAACAGAATTTCATTTCAATCTTGGAAAAAGAGGTTGTTGAGTGCGATTATGGTCAAATAAAACTTTTATAGAGAGATCTACAAAATGCTAAGCAACTGAAGCTAAATGAGAAATACGCTAGATGGCTCTTGGCATTCCCTTATTTTTTGCAGTGACTCTGCTGAAGTTCGACTTCAATTTCCAACTCTCCAGAGTACATCTATATTGGCGAGACGATGAGAGAAGTTACAAGATTAGCAGACTTCCGAAAGAAAAGTTTGTTCGACGCTATTTCCTCCTGAATACTGCATTTCCATGGTGAAACGGTTGATTGTAATTAGGTTGCGCGAGAAAATTCTTCGAAATTTTTCCAACTTGGCTTGATTAACTATTACCATGCTTGAGAGTTGATTATGCATCTTCATTGAATATACTGCGAATGATATTATATTCTTGGAATCGCGCATTTCGGGATGATCGGAAATATTCATCGTAAAAATGTGTATTTCTGGCAACAATTTATGAAAAGTACTACTCTCAAAATAACAAGTATCTGGTATCCTTGCGTCATTTGTTCAAGACCAATCTATGAAAAATGGTAACAGAATGTCACGTAAAAAAGTATATAAAATATTGCGATGAAAGGAGCAAGATTGTGATGAATTGTTCTAGTACTCCAGTCTGTATATCTCATGTACTTCCATCCGAATGATAAAATGCAGCGCCAGCGTCAGCGTTTTACGATGGTGGAAACCCACTGAATAAGTAATAGCGCACTTTAAAAGAAGCCCAATTTTCTCTGATGAGTGAAGTGCATTTGAAAATCAATACGCAAACAGTACAGTAGGTATGTAAATTCATCTTTAAAAGTGCTGTGTAAGCGTTTCAGGTGTAAGTATCACACTCACGTATTGATTCTGTCGATTCATCTATTCTAGAAGTATAAAAATAATAGCAGGAAATATTCGAGACTTTGCAGAAGAAAAAATTCTACAAATTATACATGGTCTTTCGAGTATAAATTTCATTGAGACGACATTGATATTTTCATTTTGTTTTGAATTAAATGAACTTGCAATTTGGGTAGATCATGCCTTGTTCAAGCTATTCAAAGATTCCTAAGTTCCAAGTTCTTCATTGGCAGATCGGCAGTTATCGAATTGGACACACGAAAAGTCGACTCAATCACAATGGATATGTAGTATATGGTCATACCATACCTAGACTCACAGAGTGTATGGAATAGCGTAAATAGAGATGAGCTTGCATATCATGTATCACCAATGCGAAATATCAAGCATACGTGGCGCGAGCCTATGTTTCCACAAGCTCGATTTCTGCCAATCCGATCTCTTACATGTCATACAGACACGTATACATGATTCGGTTTTTGAATGAAGCATCGTCGAAGCTTGTATGCAGTTGGAACACTTACAGAAAAGTCTGGATCGCACTTTGCCTAAGGTGAATTTACAAAACTCGTTAGACTAATCTTGATTATTTCAGGATCATGTGGTACGCAAGAGATTTTTCTCAACTCCGAGACGTTCAAAAACATTCAATATTTGTAAAGAAACAGTAAATTCGCCGAGCCTCAAGACATTAGTGAACGATTTCACCCTCAATTGTGAGAGGAGAGAGAGACTATTTGCTTTCATGGACTGAAACAAAGATTACCACGCACTTTACATGACTTATTGAGAATTGGAAAATTCCAAAATCGAAGACCTTCATTTTGCTTCCGCGTGTGAACGCCTCTGGCTTACCATACCCTTGAAGAAGGAGTTGTAACGTCCCTCACAAGAATCGCTATCTAAAATAACCTGAATAATATCTAATAGTATATGCGGTGCCGCGATGCGTATGCCCATTTCGGCCTCCGGTAAGCCAGTTCCCCAAAATAGAAATGACCGTGTGAGCTCCGAGATTACATCTTATTTCGTTGAGAGGGCCTCAGATCGGCTCCCAAAACATCGCGATTTTTGGATATAGAGAACCTTCTCAACTCTTCGATACTGTAGCAGATGTTTTACTTTCATTGTTCAGAAAGCAAGTACGAGTACACAGGTACACGTACTTGCTTCCCATCGTGGTAATCAATAGAATGCGCCAGTAGAAAGGAAGTAGAAGAGACGATCTCATGCCGGGAGGGACTGGTCCTCATTTACTCGTAGTATAATTGACTGAATATTTATACACCAGGAATACATTTTACGTGTTCATACACGTCACCACGCACGTAGACCCAAAGATTTTCTGTGCATGTTAATTTTTAATTTTCTAGATCTCAGAATTGTGCATCTACGAAAGTGTTTACCTTAATCTTTAGGTCATCAAAAAGCTCTACCTCACCGGCATTTATCATAAATTGATTTAAAATAAGACAAAACAATATTTCCACGTCTCCTATTCACAAAAGCACTTAACGTATGTTTATTTGCATAGAACAAGTAACTTTGTGAATTGAACACATCGGTTTCAAGAAAGTAGCTCCAATCCAAACTGGTAGTGGCAGAACGCACCACTGTGTAAAATTTTGGAGTGATCCGCGGAAAGCTTTTCGAGGAATCCCAACTCTAGTGCGAATATATTATAATGAAACCAGAGTCGAGATTATTCCTACAGCTTTCCACGGAATACTCCAAAATTTTACACAGTGGTGCATTCTGCTAATACGTAGTTTGGATTGGAGCTACTCTCTTGAAATATTCTTCTGTTCTATTCTAAATCCGTTTATGATCAATGTTCATAAATGGATCATCAAAGCGGCACGGAGAGCAAGAGGAGAATTTCATAAGCCGATCAGTTTGAGAATTTGCTGTTGGAGAAGTGAATATTATTTGAACTTTGAGGGACTTTTTCCATTCATTTCACAAGAGTTATGGCAAGCAATGTTTGAATTCAAACGTTTTCCTCAAAATTCGTGCTATGCTCTAGAGGGCTCTAAGGATGGGTTTTACAGACATGTAGCAGACAATATGCCGTGACAAATCACCCATGGCAGATAAATACTTCCGAGTACTTCATCACCAATTTTCTAATATTACGCGGCGCTATTCATTTGCATAGCTTTTTTCAAGTTGGAAATGCCGAGAACTCACTCACAAGACAAATAAGGTGGGATGACCATCAAAGGCTTGGATCCAATAATGCAATGTGCATGAATTCTGTTACACATGGCAAAAAAAAACACAAAAATAATCGTCCTCATTATCTGTATGAGGAGTCGACGATGTTTCCGAGTTCGTTCGAATCTCACTCAAGTCCTGATGAATAACAGGGGATGTCCTTACCAAAAATACGCTACTTCAACATGAAATACTGGTTCCTTTCGGGGAATCATCATCAAACGCGGCTTTGCAATTGCTTCCATTATTGTAGCTCGAATCAAATCGCACAGCCGGCAATCAATAGTCGGACCCGACCACGCGCTCTACTCACATGTCCCCCCCCCCCGCCCCACGGGGGGGGGGGGGGGGGGGGGGGGGGGGGGGGGGGGGAGTCCAAGTACTTTCTTGGTGGAACACTTGAAGACGCGACCTCAAAGTAGTCAAAGCTACTTTCAAAGATTACCAATCTCAAGTTGAATGTCTGGAAGTTTATGCATGCTAACCGTTGCCTTATTTACTCATGGAATCCATAAGATAGAGAATTACGTAACAAATGAGCTAGGGGTTTCCCCGGATGCGCAAAACCTCAGGGACCCTTTTCGGGTTAGGATCCAGGAGAAGTCGAGAACATCCCAAAAAAACCCCTTGCGTAATTCACAGAAGCCTTAAAAATTCAAAATACCCAATCCCAAGTATAACCTCAAAATTGCAGATGTGCCATCGGTTCGAGCGGTCGCCCCTACGGTGTTTGGCGCCCCGGGCCAGCGAGCCCGTCTCGAGTGCGCGGTTGCAGCCTGGCCCGAGGCCGAGCTCGACTGGTACCTCGAGGGCAAACCCCTCCAGATCCGCTCGTCCCGTTACCAGCGTCGCTCTCGCCCATCGGCCACCGGAAGCGCCCATTCGTCTGGTCATCAGAGCCGTGTCGAGCAGATCCACAGCCTGGTGATAAACTCGGTCAAGGAGGACGAGCTCGGCGAATTCACGTGCAGGGCCAACAACAGTATCGCTGTGGCGGAGGCTAGAATCAGGCTGACGGCCATACCGAGGGCGCCACAGTTGAGGAGACAGGCGCTGAGGAGTTTGGCGCATCGGCCGGGTGGCATCGTGTCTGGAAGCATGGCCGAATTGAGAACGGCGAGCTTCGTTTGGGAGGTCGACAGTTACAGCCCCATTGTGCAGTACCAGTTTCTTTTTAGGAGGGTGAGTTTGGGATTCGAGTGGTGCGAGGAGGTGTTTTGAGGGCTGGGGAAGTGTGGATGCTGCGAGTGGAGAGAGGGTGGTGGGTTTCTTGGAAAACGGGAGTTGGGAGTGGGATTTCTGATATGACTGATACTGGCTTCGCGTTTTCAAAGTCGCAATAGGATCTTGATCCTTTTAGGGACTCGTTTATTCTCACGGAATCCCGTAAAGAATTATGAGACCTCTTCGTATTTTCGAAGGCGCTGAATACGAATCTCGTGTCGAAAAACAATTTTTTTTCATTTATTCATTACTTTGCAGAAACACTAAACATTTATCATGCGATCTTTTCGCAGAATTTCGTAACTCTCTCATCTTCAGTATCGGATTATTCATCCCATGATTCTAATCCTTGCTTGACCAAAGTAATCGCGAAAAAACTGAAGAAAATAGGTGGGAAGAATGCTTCCCAACGCTAAGACGGTTGAATTTTGGAGGTATAGAAATTATCCTCCCCATTACCGATCTAGTACTATCATGATCGAATATTCTGATATACCGAGAGGATGAACCGATTTGATCGTGAACGGTGAATTTTTATTGTCATATTTTCATAGGTTTAAAGCGTCGATTAATATGTGGTATCAATGTCGAAATCGCCTCTGCAAACTAACACTCGACACTGTAACGGGAGTTTCAAGAAGCTTTGTAAGGTGTTTGCATCGTAATGTACCGTTGCTGCCGCTTTATCATTCAATTCTCAGTTCCGGATGAAATATCAGTAGTAATATCAATGTATAGTCAGACAAGTTCAGCCGCCCGATGGCGTTGAGAAATCTTGTCTCCTGCCGTTACAATTTCTACTCTAATTCATATTCTCAAGCACTTCCGCGTGAATTGAATTCCAAGTTGTAAATGGGTAATTTTAATGGAACTTTCTGAAATTCGCGTCAAAGTTGAGACGATAGTGCTAGATGGAATCCCTCCGAGAGACCTTTTGCTTCGTGATGGATTGCAATTTTCAGAGAGGAAATGCTCACTTTCGACAATGTACTTGTACTAGACATTAAGGGCAGGTCG
The DNA here is from genome assembly GCA_030522705.1 of Eretmocerus eremicus. Classification (NCBI taxonomy): domain Eukaryota; kingdom Metazoa; phylum Arthropoda; class Insecta; order Hymenoptera; family Aphelinidae; genus Eretmocerus; species Eretmocerus eremicus. The sequence goes on along the minus strand of JAPYYZ010001917.1, from coordinate 12,178 downwards.
GAGCAAATAGGTTAGATTGGTTTCACACTGTCATCTTTGACGGTTCTTTGCGGAAGATTAGGGCAGCGATTCAAAAAAGTGGCTCGACGGTTTCACAATTTGTGAATCGAGGAACAAAATGTGTCGTCTCCGGTCGCGATCTGACGCGGAATGAGCTCGCAATTTTGATACCACAATTCGATGTAAATACGACTCGAGCTCATGGCTCGAAGCGCCGACACTGTAATTCATAGTGTCAAGATTGCCAGCTCATTTCGCATCTAATCAAAGTCGGAGACAACGCATCTTGTTCCTTGAATCATAAACTCCGTAACTGTCGAGCCACTTTTTCGAATTGCACATCTAATTTTTCGCAAAATACCGTTGATGTTGAGTTTGTATACGCGCTGTCCGCCGCGTGAACTATTCGCTCCGACGTGCCCTTAAGGCCATGTCGTAGCCGTGCATTTGACGCGTGGCTAGCCATTTTCGCGGCATTTCCCATTATTCTTGAATCCCTTAGAGATTCGGATTAGAATAAAAGAGAGAGACTGTTCTACGTCCCCAAATCTAGAGCATGTCTCTCCTCTTTTGATCCAAATCGCGAAGATTTTTGAGAATAACAGGAACGCGATGAGTGCTTATATAGCTCACCATATACATGACGCAAGTATACATGCATATAATGCTTCCGGGCCCTCCCATTATTCTCAAAAATCTTCGCGATTTGGATCAAAAGAGGAGAAAGAGGATGTAGATTTGAGTATGTAAAACAGTCTCTCTCTTTTATTTTGATCCAAATCTCTAAGGGGTTCGAGAATAATGGGAACTGCTTTCATGCAGAGCGCGTTTGCACCGCTCCGACATGGCTTTAAAACTGCTCTTGGTTCACATCAGTACAGGAACTGGTGCCTCAAGGCCCTCAAGGTATGAGTCTTTCGATTTTGAGCCAAAAATCAATTCGTCCTTGATTGTGACTCTCAGGCATCTTGACAAATTATGCTGGATCAGTAATCTTTGCAATAGTAATAGTTTTCTGAATGTATCAAAATGTTTTCCAGAAATGTTCAACTCAAGTCAAATCGGTTACCCACAAACTTTTCTGAGTTTAAGGGGTTGAACTTTAATAAATTTGAAAAGTTTCACTTACAACTAATTGTGTCAAACGCCTCTAGAAGAAATGTTGATGTATTCAGATTGCAAGATACTACAAAAAAAAATCAGTCCGATCTTTCATGAAAGCTGAGGGCCATTTATCAGCGAAACCCGATTGTAGACCCAAAGTCATAGTCACAACTCAACTCTTGCGTTTGTCACCATTGGACTTCATTCATCTACGTGCCCATTGCATTGTGACCTCGTCGCATTTCCAAAAATCAAAGACAGTGAATAAATCGTGATTAAATCTTTTCCATCTAGTCGTGCGCTCTTATCCAATTTTTATTGAACCGAAAGCAAAAACATTCCACGCGCAGTATGAGCTCTCAGGATACTGCTCTCCCTATTCTATAATCCAAAAGTACAATGCCGCACAATCATTCATCCGCAAGGAAATTTCGAAGGCAAGTATCGAGCAGAATGTTACAAACATATATTTTAAATAGTCCTGCGCCCGTCAAGCTCATCGCGCTCAACGCATTGATGCAAAAATTGACGCAAGCACATTTCCATGTTCCCCGTCTCATCGCGGTCCATCAGCACAGTACAGAAGCTGCGAACTGTCGACAGCCTCTCCTCGGGGAGTCGAAGTAACCAAGCAGCCTGATTAGTATGCGCCACTGCCCGACGGCACCCCCTTGCAAACTTTTGCGACCCGCTCGAATTGGATCGGTTCCGCTGTACTGCGCAGCTCGTATAATACACTCTCCAGCCTCTCTCTCTCTCTCCCTCTCTCTCTAGGAACAATTCAATCAGACCTACATTCGACGCGTACCTGCGGGCGTCGCCACATCCGCGCCTCTATACGTCGTCTATTCGCGCGAGAACCGAATCCAACCCCAAGGGCATTCGTATCAACTGGCACTGTACGAAGAGGCCTCGAATGCAAGGAGGACATGCATAGTAGTGCGGCTTCGTGGTACCCATTCGATTCTCGATACGAGGCGAATATTTAAGGCGCGAATTGCGCGAGGAGTGTAAGCCTTTGTTTCTCGCACGACAAAACTGAGAGGAGAAAAGGGGGTGCGCTGCTTTTCAACGCAAAGGAAGGAGCTTTGTCGAGGCGCTGAATATTTGCGCGCAAAGTGCGGAGACGTTTTCTTTTTTTCCGACGCCGCTGGAGAATTTTCCGAGAGAGTTTGCACGGGATTGAGAAAGGTGGTAGTTGGGAGGGGTGGGTTCGTTCGAGTCGAGTCTCCTCGAGCGATTGATTGCGAGTAATTGGATTGGAGAGGTGTGATAATGAGATAATTCTCTTTCGATCGGTCTGTATCTTTCATTCGCGAGGAATGCTTGGAGGATTTGCCGCCGATGTGGGCGCTCGTTAGCGTGTAATTATGCCTCACTCGGATGGAGATGAAGGCTCTCTGTGTTGGAGATACGAACTCAACTCGTCGAAGGACAAGAGATGGCTCGAGTACTTATTCGATTGAACCCGTAGCAATTAAAAAAAAAATACCAGACAAAAGAGTGATTAGTCGCCAAAGGTGCAACAGCCCTGCCTAAAAGATAACTCATTTTTAATGACTCGGGCATTCGAGATACTAAAAATGACTTCTTAGAAATGATTCGGTTGGGAATGAGTCATTGGAAATGACTCAATAGGAAAATCTGATTGAAAAGGTTGGTTACATACTCGGATTGGAAAACTCAATGCGATTTATTGGTTGTTGAAGATTTTTCCAATTTCTACTAATGAGTCATTTCCGATGAGAAGTATTTTTGATGAATCATTCCTAATGAGTCATCCCTAGTGTATCAAACCCCTGAGTCACTAGGAACGACTATTTTTTTCAGGCAGGGAGTGGCAGCATCCTGTGTTCATCTTCCATCTCGAACGTCAAGAAGTAGAGGAGGAACTCGATATATTTATCAGCAACAAGCCCTCAATAGAAGATTTCAAGCATCTCGACAAAGTTGCGCCGGGGTACACACACAGCCACTTGCGAGCCTATGCATCGTGAAATTAATTAGACGCGGATGAGATAGAGCGGCTCGAGAGCGTCGTATACGACGATACTTAGCCGCCGCATGCAGAATCGTATGCAAGCTCTAAAACAGCAGGTGCAAGCTCAAGTGTTGCATACTCTCGGCTGCATGTATACACACACATTATACACACACAGGCACTCGTATATGGAGCATTATACCTATCGGATCAATAGCTCTCAGCGAGTCTCCCTCTCTCTCTCGCTCTGTCGCGTGATGCGGGCGTAATGAAATCACGGGGTCGCGCACACCAGTTGCACCTGTGATGCGATGCATACGTATATATGTATACATATCGTCTCCGTGCCTCTCGCAATACGAGAGTTTGAGCGACGCGCGACCTCGCGATTTATGATTCCCTCTCTCTCGATTACAATACGAGGAGTTTTCCCCTTTGCGATTTGCACTTTTTGATTTTGGGCTGTGACGCGGGTTTGACGCGGGGGCGATTTTACAGGCCGACGGGGGCGAGGATTGGAGGAGGCTGGTGGTGCCGAGCGAGAGCGAGCACGAGACGGGGCCGCTTCACGCGCGCCTCTTCAACCTGACCGGACTCGAGCCCGAGAGAGTTTACGAGGCCTTCGTGCTGGCGAGGAACAAGTACGGATGGGGCGAGCCTTCCAGGATTGTCAGGTTCACGTCTGGACCCATTACCCGTGAGTTGGATACCTTGATGTTTATGTTCGTGGCCCATGTGTAGTAGGATACATATTCGTGAGTCGTGATATGGAGTTATGTATTTGTCGTAGGGTTTTCGAAATTGGTAAAATTTAGATTTCATTGATGCTATTTTTCGTCCTAATACCTGTAAGCTAGAAAATGAAATTAAAAAGTACGGGAGAGGGGGAAGCCTCCTGCTTACTCCCCTCACTTATAAACGTCTCAAATTCGAAAATGTTTTCAAAATAGAATATTATTCTGTCAATATTTTTGCAATTTCTCTCGGGAAACCAATTAGGCCTGCAACCCGCTCTCTCACTTTTACATTCGTTGCGGGGTGGTGCGCCTCGGCAAGCATTAGACTTGAGCGACCGTGCGTTCTATTTTTTCAATTTTTCAATCCTGACCTTGACCGATCACTTCATTGGCATTTTAATTATATTTGGAATGGTTCTAACCCAGGAAAAGTTTGTTCAAACGTTTTTTTGTATCAATAAGTGACTATTGAGGACACTATTGATCGTTTCAAGCGTTTATATTCTTCAATCCAAGGATGGGATCTTAGGTTACTCAAGAAACCTTTCGCACGAGATTATTATTTGTTTTTTTCAATTAACGCATTCTCAACCTCTTTTTGAGCTTATTTTGCGGAGATTATTCTCAATCATTTGTTCCAACAGATTTTTAATACATGCGCGCGTGTTAGTGTATCCGTGTGCATCTTTCATTATTATTATTGTGCGTTGTGCGCATAGTAAGGAAAGGGAAGAGAGAAGATATGTTTCTCAAGTATAGCTAGCACTGTGCTGTATTATGCTCTTTCAGATCTTTAGTTACTTTTTATCTCGAGCATTCTATTTAGTAACTTTCAAATTTCAGTACATCAATAGCGCGCATCTCGATATCCCTAAACTATTCCGAAGTCATTTTGCAATTCAAGCTTCGACTCCGTCTTCACGATGCAGAACAAATCCACGCGATTCTCACCTTGACGTATACCTTATAAATTTGGAAAAAATGCGCCTAAAATTTTTAGCCTTACCGAAGGAGCACTAAATCAAATGACGTTCTTTATAAATATGCTCATCATAGTATCTTTGCACTTTTCGATTCCTTTTCGATGAACCTATACGTGGCTCATTCTGATCAAACCGCGAGTTCACACATCCCATCGCTCCTTCAGTATGAGTAAAAAAATCTGAATAATGCGATCCCTATGGCTCCTCCACAAAATGTTCGCTCTCATACGTAATCGCAGCTGCGACCTAAATCTCTCTCTCTCTCTCTCTCTCTCTCTCTCTCTCTCTCTCTCTCTCAATTCCTCCAACGTTCCGAGCTACGGAAACAATCTGTCGCGTCGTGCCAATGGAGCTATAGCGGCATTGTACATTGCTCGCGGAATAATTTCTCGAATATACTCGCGCGAATTCGGTCGCTCGCTCGAGAGTACGAGCACAATATGCACCACTGACGTATCAATGATCTTATCCGCAGCGTCGCAGGAGGAGAGCTACAAAATGGACAACGTCGCTCACGAGGAGATACCCTCAGGCAAGTTTTGAATAATATCGCGCGCCCGTATCTGCAGGCCCTCGTGTACTGGCCCCCAATACGGAGCGCGTTCGCACAAAGAGAATAGCGCAGAGAAAGAGATGCTGCAGAAACTCCACTCGCGCGTGTTCAAAGATAAGAGGAAAGAATCGGAATATTTCAGGTGCACCTCTCCAAGGCGTTATATCGGGACTCGCGTGCACTACGTACTCGACAGAATTTCTCGTATTGTTCGCCAAAATGGAGTTGATATCTTGTTTCATATTTTCTCCCCCTAGGTACGTACAAAAGCCCTTGATAATTCATTGGAGGGAAAATAAATGTTCAATTTCTCGGCTCGCACTCGACGCTTCGCATTGAAATAATTCGGAACGATCGATTGTCGCGCCGAATGGTAACGAGTTTCGAATCAAACTTGCGATCTCGGGTACTTTGGGAAAAACTGCTCGCTCGCGGCGCACTCGAGATCGGACTCTTATCCCGATAAAATCTCACTACGAGTAGAGCTCGAAATTCGAAGCGCAAAAATTTCACCTCTCGCGCTCCTCCGCGCAGAGCGTCGAGCGGAATTTCGATTCGCTCGAGATACAAGAAGGAAGGAGGTGGAGCGGGCGAAAAAAAAGTCAGCGTCGACCTCGATTTAGCGCCCCGGCAGCGAGGCTCATTTCGAGAGACTCTAATCGCGTAGAGGTCGCCTCGTGTAAGAGCGCAATGAAGGAAAACGAGGAAAATCAGCGGTGGCGGGCCTCTTTCTATATACACCTACACACTCCGCTATTATCGCGCCGAGACTTCAAGTTTTTCCGCCTGCGAGGCGCTATACGTATGCGTGCACATCATCGATCTCGAGTGGGCCGTTTGGATACGGCAGCTGCGTCAGCGTCAAGAGCGATCGTCTCCCGTAAAAAAGTGCACCATAGCCGTCGTCGCGGTACTTGGGCGCCCGTCGGGCGATTAAAAGCGCGCCGCAAAATCGCCTCGGCGTGGCGCGCAAAAAATTATCGAGAGACCCGGCCCCCTCGTAAAACTTCAATTTTACGCACGGTATTGCACCACCTCTCTCTTTTTATTTTTTCTCTCGCGACGCGGAGATGTACGGACGCGCGCGAGTTTCGAAGTGTATGTATACAGGAAGGAGAAGGCGCCCGAGGCGCGAGAAGCGAGTGTATAGAGCAAGTGCAAAAGCAGCTAACGAAGCGAGCTTCTTTCTCTGGGCTTTTTTCAGCTGTGCAGGTGACGTCCGACTCGCATCGATCGAGCATCGAGGCAAGCTCGAGCGAGTCTTCACCCCGGGGCGACTCCGGACTGCTTCTGGTGCTCCTCGTTGGACTGCTATTTCTCGGCGGCGGAGAGAAAAGTCTAGGCTGCCGGACTACGGGCGCAGCGGGAAGCTGAGCCCGCGAGCGAGGGACTGTCACGCCGTTTTTCTTGTATAGGTGCGCTGCGGATGCTGCGAGCTTTTGTGCGAGCTGCAGATGCGAGGCGTCGTGTGCATCGGTGGATCAACTCTGGAGTCGTCACCTTGGGGGATGCAAGGGAGAGAGAGGAAGAGATCTTTGGAGCTCTGAAAGAGGCAATAAAGTTTGTTATATTTTTACAAATTTTCTCGCGTTCAATTTGTTGACTTTTCCTCTTTATCCTTCCACTTTGTACCTCTGTGGATCTAGCGAAACTCAATTTGAGAGAATCTGCGAGACGCGGGTGAGAAAATACTGTTGGTTCAAAACTTTATATTTTCGTAGAAGATTTGTCACGAGCTTAGCTCATTCATCACTTTTACACCGATAAGTTGTACTTTCTCAAAAAATGACAGATATTTTTGGTTCAGTAAAGATTAGTTTCGGCAGAAGATTATTAGAGCTAATATGAAACTCTGAACATGATATTAGATGCGGGTGAGAAAATAGTCTTGTTTCAGAACTTCATATTTTCATACAAGATTTGTCAAGAGCTTAGTTCACTCACTACTTTTTACACTAATTAGTTACCTACTCAAAAAATATCATCAATTTTTAAGTCAGTAAGTGATTAGTTTCAGCAGGAGATTATTAGGGCCAATGAAACTCTGAACATGATATTTCTAACATCTGAACGAGAAAATGACTCGCAAGTTCGATTGACCTTATTCTTTTCGTAAATAATTGGAAAATAAGTAGTATTAGTAAGCGAGATGCCTTAATTACTTCAACGCGCGGTCATTCAAATTCTCGTCCTCGACTTCAACCTAGAATAACCTGTTGAAATGAAAAGCTAGTTTCATTTAGTTCTCGCATCGAAAATCTGTTACATAAATGTACGTGAACTATTGTTGCAAGCTGCTATGCAAGCTGGAGTTTTTCTTTGATTAATCTCAATATGTACGAGTAAGAGACGAGATTAATACATGCAGACCGAGATCTGAAGATAAGAATTCATTTTGGTATGATTTACTCCAAATTGTTAACTCATTTCATTCTGGGGATTATTTTGTCTCTAAGAAAATTAGAGGTGAACTATAATTTCACTCGAGTAACAACCTTGCATCCATTTATAAAAAACGCTCATTATGGCGAAGGTGAATGAATCGTGAAGCCGTTGGAAATGCTAGTAGTCTGCTTTTTCCTGGTGAATTAAAGTACCACCTCTCGATCTACCATGTAGAAATCAGTTCATTAGGCAACTGGAGAGTAAAAGAAGACCAGCTCCTCCTGAGTGAATATTAGCGCTCGAGGCGGAGTCGAAGGCGATACGAACCCGAGAGGAGGTGGTTTGCTTTACTGTCAAGTTGCACATTTTACTTTTTACCACAAAGAAACAAAAATGCGTGTCATTCACGAATTTATAAATATGCACCTTAATTTTTTCGACTTTTTGAACCATTGTGCCAAAGTTTTTGAGAGAACGTATCACTCGCGGCTTCCGGAACGGTATTACAATACAAACCTTAGCCCCTAGCGATGGACGTAGATTTTTTTGCACGGATTATCGACTTCGTTCCGAACAGTAAACCGAAAGATAAAGCTCTGTACTTGCGCGGATTAGTTTCCTCTTTCCCGTTACTTTGAGTGATTATTCCAACCCTCGCCTGCGGCTCGGGACGAAAATCAATCGCCTGAAAGCGCACTGAAAATTACTTGAGCCAAGGAGTCAAGCAAACCGCATAAATCCCAGCTGTTGCTCAAATGCCAATGTGTTTTCTAAATCTTGGCAGTTTCTTTCTTCGCGTTCTACCAAGGAATTCATTAGAAACTTCAGATGTACGGAAATAGATAAGATTATCCGTTGAAGAGTTCGTATGTAATGGGGTGGTTAGATAGGCTTTGCAAGCGATGAAACGATAAAAAATTGTATGTCTTAGACAGATCATATTGGCACCGTACAGTGAAAATCATTTTAAAAATTACAATATTCTTTATTAACAGACGAATACATGGTTAATTAGACATGAACAAATAATGAATGATTATTCATTCACATTATCAAATAATATCGAATATTTTCACAAAATGGCGCAAAATCTTTATATGTATAAGAATCTATATCAAATTGAAAATGTATACAAAAAAACCGTATTTATAAAGAGCTGCACTAATGAAAATGACGGTGAAGAGAAACCGATTCGCTGTGTTGCGAATGGCATTGACTAGTGAGTATATGACGGAGTACCAATTAACTCGACGAATAATTTTTCTTCACAACTTTTCACTCAATAATCCTTCCATCAAGTCTCAGAGACATCAGTAACGAGTCACATAGTTATATTGTGCTATCACTCTTAAATATAAACGCCGAACATGATCAATTAATTTAACCCCTCCTTCCAGGCTCCACTGAATCACTTTCCTCTCCCCTATTTTCATTTACAATACAACAATAAGGGATGATCATCTGGTCGAACAAAATACGAGATGTTTGGCATGGAATTTTGGCGACTTTACCCTAGTTACAGGCAGATCTGGAAATTGTTTGGGCGACAAGACTGGTTTGCGGTTTGATGCACGTTCCTCAGTAGTCGCAACAAGAGATAAAATTGGGAAATTCTACTTGATTCAAGAGATCTTCTATCCGGTATTGAGTGTGATAATTCATTATGACAGTGTATGTGATTTCAATACTGGCGGTCAACGACGCAGTTGCTATTGTTGAAAAGTTCTATATCTTTCCCTCAAATTTTCAAAGAATATTGTGTATTAGATGATCACCTGTGTACAGGTCATCTGTACAATTCGCTGAATTTAAAATTGAGACTTCTTATGCAGCTTTCAACTCGCATGTGCTCAATGTATTCTAAAAATTCGTCTATGCTTATTTCAGCAAAAAGGGATGTCCAGACATCGGTAGCTTCATCAACAATTTTATAACTCGTAAAGAGTTTTTTCTCCTTCTAAGCACGCCAATCGATGAGGAAATGTTGGAGAGGAGGCCCTGATTACATTTCCATAGATATTGCTATATTTTCTCTACAGAGAAAATTATTTACTCAAATTGAACAGGGCAGAGTACGGTAGGACTTTTTTCCGTGCCAATTTGCAATGTTTTCTAAGTGTCAGTATGATCGATCGGCTTGGCAGGAAAGTATGTTCAGTCTATCAAATTAATACTCATCAGCGATGACCGAGAACCTTGCAAAAATTTCAATCTTGGAACTGTCCTGAATGAATGTTCTTGGCACTCGCTCGAGTGTTGGCTCTTCCTCGCCTTTTCCGAGGAAACTAGAGAGCGGAAGGCTCGGTCTCTTAAAGAAGAAAAGAAGAAAGCCCACGTCTTTTTCTTCGTGTGCGAAGTAAACAGAAGCCCACTTGAGCCGAGTGCGCCCAATTACAGCGAAAAATAGCCGCGAAAGAGAACAAGCCGCTATACGTGTGCACATCTTTGTGCCTATTTTTCGCGAATGAAACTAGCCGTCTCTCGGACTTGTTTGTGAGACTCACAAAAGAGTGTGTGCATTAAAATCTACGCCCTACTACGTGACATACAATTATTTGCAGCTAACGAGATAAAAACAATGATCTAGTACTTTTTTCTGTACATTATTCAGTTCGTGTTGAATAAATTTCTTATTTTGAAAAATACGGAAATTCAAGGATAAATAGAGTAAGACACAAAAGATGCATAGAAATTTGAGAAATTTGATTCTCTCGAACCATTCGTTTGACTGACTTTGGCAAGACAACAATTTTTAAAATGTTCCAAACATGTTCATGATTTTTGTGTACGATTTCACATTCCGTCTATTTAACCACGTCTGATATGGTACCTACGAGCAGAAGCATTTTTCACATATTGAGGCAATAGTGACTAATCCGCGAGTTTCTGGCGGTCAAGGTTGCACTAATAAAGAAAAACAAGACAGGCAAGGGAACTCTCATACGACTCCCTTTCCCTATAAACATGAGCCAAAATATTGCCGCACATCCATTTCTCCCCCCACCCTTGACTTGGAAGACTGCCAAGTTCTTTTTTCACTTTGGGATTTAAAATGAGTCAGCCTGTGCCACGCCTGTGCCACGTTTGCCGAGGAGATAATTCTTCTTCCAAATTGGGATCGTGCTTCTTTTCGTTTTAGAATTCATGCGCACGAAACATTTTTCAGAGAATCGCGATATGATTTGCAGGAAGATAATCATTTGTTTTGGGAAATTAATGTTTGAACGATGGTAATAGCTCCTCATCTTCTGTTGATTCAAAATTGATAACTATCAAAATCGTTCTCAGGACGAAATGCAACCCAGGTGCGCGTAAAACGGTATGCTGCAAGAGGAGCATACAGGAGAGCGTGAACGAATTAGTTGTTCAAACTCATTGTAACGAGTGATAAAGTTTAGTTCATCAACTAGTTTTCTACGCCTGGATTATCTGACGTATTTCACTCGTAGGACGCATAAAAAGTTGAAAAATTCTCTTGCCTGATTCCTCTTCTTAGTCATATGTATGTTGAATTCTGAGTGAATTGGAGGACACTTGCAGTCAGTAAGCGAAGCCGCATTTAGTTCTGAAATTAGCTGACTTAATTGGAAATGTATTTATGAATCGTGGAAAGTTTGTGATCTTTCACATGAAAATTGACGCTTACGAATCAATATTGGGATTCGCTCAAATCAAGAGCTATTTATGAGTATTAAATTCGATTCTATGGGTACCAAATTTGATTCATGGTATAACTTTTTCCTGGATGCTTGCATGAAGTTTCTGATTCAGATTCGAGAAAAATTATGATCGAACCAGCGAAAAAATGTGTGAAGGACTGATTGAAGAGAAATAAATTCGTTTAGACCAAGCAAAAGTGCGAAAGAGCAGAATTTATTGTAGATTGAAGCAAGAAATGTGTGCTAATAATAGTAATGTAGACAAGGAGCATCAACTGAGAGCACATTATGCGATTTGTCCATCAAAATTCATCATACAATCTACTTTATTCCGCTTGATCGAATTAGATTTTCGATTTACTGCTAGCAAACTTTCTCTCAGAATGTTTCTTTATTACGTGAAAAGTAACCCAAAAGTATGTGGTTTTATGTATCGTGGGTATAGAGCTTTTTGGACCAATTAACGCACGTTGTAGCAGTAGAAATTGAAAAAGCATCATAAAAACCAACTTTGAATGATTTTATGAAAAGGTAAGTTAGTCCGCGATCCGGTATTTTCATCGGATTAATTCGGTTCAGATATCGAATTTTCGTCAGGAATTCAACAATTACATCTGATAAGCAGATAGTGTTCCATACTGGTGGAATTTCTTGATCGATCTTGGAGGACTATATTTAATTAATTTCGACACTCGATCGATATGATCGGGTATCTATTTATCACTCGCGGGAAGTTCAAATCATGAGATGTATATTCGCCCTGTGCGAGTCAACTT
>JAPYYZ010001916.1:0-14822 GCA_030522705.1 Eretmocerus eremicus | reverse complement strand
GCAACAGCGTTTCGAACGAGAAGACCCGATAATACTTTCTGCTTCCTCGTGCGGAGGAATGGCACAATTGCCTAGCTTGGGTGCTTTGTGACAGAGGGACTCATAGACTTCGCTTTGCTCGGGCTGCAATCGACCTCGTTCTGCGATACTACCGTGTTTCTCCTACTCTGAGACGCAGCCTTGAGCCACGCAACAATATTTTTGCAGATCCAGAAGTACAAGTCACTCTATTTGGAATCATGTATTTTAGTAGAAAGGAAAATTTTTGTTTCGCGGACATGAGTCATTCACCGAAAAAAGCCGTGTTCTGGACCTTCTAAAAGGATACAAGCCGTGGTTTAAGATGGGAAGAACACGGTGCCGTGAATTGGGGTTTCTTTGGACCCTTTTTAGTTCTCACTCTCACTTTCGACTCGTTCATCCTGGAGCAGCTGCACAATGGCAGCTCATTTCAAAGACTGAGGGCTGTCAACGCCTGTTCTATTTTTGTCTCTGCGTTTCGTGTCCCGATTGGGAACGATGGACAGTCAAGTGTTTTCTTGCGCGAATCTGTGGCAAATTCGCGCGTCACGCGCCGCTCTATAATCCAGGATGAAACCGTACAAGGGGCCGCGGCGCGTCAAAAGCTCGTGTATCGAGGCGTCGGCGAATAATCCATTACGCTCGGAGAGGCCCGAGAACGCTTCTATCGGCGGCACGGGGAAAAGAGAACGACGAGCGACGGGTGATTTTCTTCCTGTCGATACCAACTCTGATGTCATCTGTCAACTTCAGTAGAGCTGTCTGGGTACTATGGTGTTCTTTGAAACCAGTCTGGAGAGAGAGAGAGAGAGAGAGAGAGAGAGCGAGAGCGAGAGAGAGAGAGAGAGAGAGAGAGAGTAGCGAGTACACTTGGCGATGGGGCGCCGAGCGTCTCGGAAGGGCTGAGCGCGGGGTGGAGGTGTTATCGGGCAACTCGATCCCGGCCCAAGTCCGAGGCTTCTTCGCCACCCGCGAGCGCTCCGCGCGCCACTGCGCATCGACAACACGATATATCGCCTTACCACTGCGCTCTCCCGCTTTGCCCGCCTACGTTCCCACCACCGAGTTTCTGGGGTTTCTCAAATGGAATTTGCAGCACAAACTCTCCGTGCAAATGATCTCCACGCTCACGAGCTTGAACCCCCCAAAGACGGATCGTCGGAAGCTCTTCTGGATTTCGCTATTCGGCTGAAGACCATTGAACGGCAAGAGTCAGCCGTTCCAATTTTTTCCGCGTTAATCCATTCGAGGATCCCCGTCACTCTTGAGCATTGAAAAATTAGCTGCAAGTTTGAAATAGGCAAATCACGTTTGAATAATTGCAACAATTTAAATTGACCGCATCATTCCGGGTGTGTTCTACATCTGTCATCAGATTCCGATACAAATCTCCAAGCTGGTATTTTGTCGAGGCTATAGGAAACAACCTTTCAGTCGATCAGTTCGATAGAATACCAACGTGAAAAGGATGTGTTTGGACCGTAGTACAGTCACGTTGCCTCGAATAAAGTCCTGGACCATCGCTCTTCATGTTGAGAATGCACGAAAAAAAATCCTGTGATATTGTAGGTTAAGATAGAATAATTCTCGTTTCTCACTGGTCTAGTAGACCTTGCTTTACCGTGTTGATTGGAATAATTGTCTTGCTACTTGAATGCGCTAGACGTGAATCATGATGAAAGCCTCTTCGAGTCAATCAAACTTCTGTTACAGCTCCTACTCTTTCCATCCCAGTGTCAGTGACATCAAGTCGAGAATAAGTAAGAGTATACACAAACCCACTAATTTTTAGTGGGTTTCGCCGATTTTGAGTGAAAGGTCACGGTTGATCAATGTTCCGGGCCAAGTTTCGTTTCACTAATATGCGCAGAGAGAGCACGGGCAAGTTTGGTCCATCCGTGAGTAGTACAGATCAATGTCCGTCGAGACAGATCACTTTGAGGATCTTGGAACGTTGAGTCGAGCTTCGTAATGTCTGGATAGTTCAGAGAATCCTAGACATTTTCGATTGAATAGCAGATACTAAAGCACGTGTCAACTCCAGAAGATCCTTGTTCAAAGGCCGGTTGTGAACGATGCTATCTTGGAGAAACTTCAAGAAGATCCCAAGTCGGACGTGCATTCGAGGTGGGCGGTGAGGAGACGCCTCCCGGCAGATCTTCCCGCTCGCTGGGCACAGTCCCATCAGCAGCTGATCGTTTGAAGAGAGCGCGCGGCGCCGGATCGAAAAAACGAATATCAATCCGTGGCTTGTATGAAGTCCTTTTATGAGTAAATTAATCTCCAATCTTCATCGAAATCAATATACGGTCGTCCTTAGGAGTGTAATTGTGATGATGCTGACATTGGCTTTCTGCACATTCCTAGAAACACTGTTTTAATCAATCGCAAGTGTACGGTGGGAACGAAGAATGATCACGTGCATCTGCTGCTGTTCTTTCTGCAAGTTTTTTCTGCAACGGCAGTCGTCGGTGGTCGTAGTCCTGAGTCATATTTTGTGCATCGAATCGTGGAAGCTGAGCGTCTGATTGATGATTTAAAAAAATCACGAGAGCAAAGAGTTGTAGCATATATATGTACAGAGACAGCGATTGGACAGCTACTCTTTCTAATTGTTTACAAACATCCTGTATTCAACTACGTTCCCTCTTCGATCTTTTAAGCCAAAATATTCAGGAGCATACTTTATGGAATAATTAGATCTGGAAAGAACGCCATGAAAACATTGGAGAGAATATCATGCCATCAAGTATAGGCCCATAACGAATGCACATATGGGGCAAATTCATAAACACTGAGAGATTTGGAAATTCCACTACTCTAATTTAATGCCCTTTCTCTCACCGTGTCTCATTTTGTTGTACATTTGTGTGGGCTTAAAAGCTCTATTGAGGCGCACTCGAATTTATACTGCTTTTTCCATCGGTGCAGCAGGCGAGATTCTATGCCCGCTCATCATACAAAATAATGTACGAAACCTGGCGCTTGGGTTTTTGCGACTGATTCGGGATAATTCACCACTACATTTCCAAGGACAACCGCAAATTGATTGCGGTTGAAATCGGGGACAAATCAACCTGTTAAAGGACGGGGCGAGTCACTGTACATTTGCTCCGGCGCCGCGCGCTCCCTTCGAACGATCAGCTGTCCCCAGTACGGGTGAAGATCCGCTAGCAGGCGCTCCGACATCGCCCACCTCGAATCCAAGATAACCCTATCCCGCCCAAGATTCGAGAGAAGCCTTCTCTAAAGCAGGAGCAGGGTGAATAATACCCCACATAGCGGCATTCGCAGTGTGCAAAAATCTTCCAAAATCGAGCTCGCGAGGTAAGATTGTCTTGAATTGCACGCCCGACTTGGGATCTTTATGTAATTCCCCCGAGGTAGGATATTATGCAGAACCGTCCTTCGAAATGGGATCTTCTGGAATTAGTGCGATGGTTGGTATCTCCTTCATAGGAGGCGTCGATATACAGAAATTTTGGAAGATTGCGTGAGCCGATGAAGTTCTGATCTGAGAGGCGAGGTTCAGTAGACACTGCGCTACTCTTGGCTACAAACGAAACGATTGACGCTCGAGGTCGCGTCACAAATGAGCCCTCTCGAGTACGTTGATAGCTTCGCATTGTTGCAAATTGCTAGGCTTACAGCACTACTAGTCGCACGGGAAGCGTCGGAGAAGCGAGTCGTCGGCGTCTGAGATCTCATTGGCAGCATTGATCTACGCGACGCGCCTCATGAATATTCCCAGCTTGCGGGTACGCAGAGCTGCGGTGCAGGTACATGGGCGAGCAGCCCCGCGACGCGCCGATTATGACGAACGGTGCGCGCCGTGGAGTAATGAAAGCCCATCTCGTGATTGCGCCGCTGCGAATGGCTCGTGGAATATTCAGAGGCAATGGGCGTTCATCATGGGGCGGCTTAGCCGCGCGGAGTACAATCCTCGCGCGTCCGAGACACGCCCGATCCTGCTGCCTGCTAATGCTCGCCCGAGATTCGGCAGCGAAATCCGCGCACTGCCGCCGGAGGATGTCGCGCGGCACTCGAGACACGCGTAATCCGTACGAGCAACAGAGGGCCGCGCTCGATTTGGTGCGCAGCGCGGCCTTTCGCGCCACGATCCCGGCAAAGGGGATTTCGATCGCGTTGTTAAACACGCGGTTGGCGAAATGGGCGCGAAGCACGCCTCCCCCCAGCGAGAGCAGCTCCGAGCCGCGCCAGCGCAACCAAGATCGTTCGCCCCTGAGAGGAGCTCGAATTCGCCCGGCCCATCCGCTAATGCTCCAAATTGCTTTATGGGCCGCAAGAGCCTCGCTCCGGCGGACAGCGGCACGGGCTGCCGCCAAAGCTCGCCTCGCCACCGCACACCCCTTCCTGTGTTTCGAGGCGCATTCTTCCGGCGTCGCCGCACCCAATCAATTCTATTGGATGCCATCATAATTCTGTACTTTGCTTCGTCGCGCCCAATAATAACCGATGCGCTCTCGCGCATCTCTCACTCATCCTCTAGCTCGTCGCGCGTAGCTCACCACCGCCAGCACGCGTCTTGCGCCACGAGGGGCGCTCAGTTAGCGGCCGCACCGCCGTCGGTCGCTGGAATTGAGATCATCGCGCGACAGCCAACATCGCCCTTCCCCACAGCAAGGAGCGTCCGGTTGGACCCTCACTCGGATCGTCTCGTGTATTAGGCGAGCTAGTTCGAGATCAGTCGTTGTGCCTCGACGCCCCCTCAATAACCCGATATCCTCGTCTCCTGGTCTCGCTCCCACGGAAACGGCGCCGGTCCAGCTGTTTCCCTGATTTGTCTCGCTTCACCTCTGGGGCTGGGCCGAATCCGGGCTCAAGACAAAAAAAATTCTGACCGCGCGTGTCGTAGCTTCTTTCCTCAGCGGCGACTACCACTCAGAGAGTGTTCTAGACGCGCCCATTCGAGCTGGCTTGGGCGTTTCCAAAGGATAAACACAAGCTGATGAATGAGAGCTCCGTGGAATTCCGAAAAGGCGCAAGCGTTCGTCTGACCATGCCTCGACTCATTTCACTTGAGTCGAATTAGCACGCCGTACGCGTTCCTCGGATTTCGTGCAATATATGTCTACTGATCCCGGAAAATCGGCAATCAGACATGTAGAACAGGACAAAGTACAAGAATCTGCCTGACAATCATTACGTAAAAAAAAACAGCCAAATTTCCGGACAAGAGGGTCCCTACAGCAGCTCTTTCCGCTTTCCACGGGACTTCTGCTTTTTTTCACCTCTCTCAGTTCCCCTTCCTCCAGCCACGCATCCATCGGTTGAAGCTCCAGTTCGGTTCGCGCCAGATTAGGGCGCTCTCGCGGTATTAGTCGGTCTGCAGCCCATAAACAGTCGTGCGCGAACAAGGCGCGCAAAAACTAAATACCCGAAGAGTCGGGTGGGGCAGGGGTTGGGGGTATCGAGAGACGAAAGCGCCGCTGAAAGAAAGCTCGGCCGGACGGGGCGCGAGTATCGGGCGTGATTTACGCTGGCGCCCCGCGCGAAGCTCCTCTGAAACATTTGAATGCGCGCCCCGCCGTCGGGCGGGCGGGCTACTAACGAGCTGAATTGCGATTAAGCGAGATGCCGCGTTCGCATAGCTGCTCGCCTTCCTTTTTCCGCTCCTCCTTGCATCCTCGCGCGATGCCGATGGCGAGCCGCTAAAAATTTACTGTCCTCGTTACTTTTTATTCGCCCTTCCCTAAATTAGATCTGGAGCGTGCGCTCCGTTGGCTATCGTAACGCGAGCGAGGCCTGCCCCGACTAGTTTGCGCGCGGCCAAGCTGCCCAGCCTCTCCTCGCGATCGAACAAAAAAAGTCGCACGAGTTGCGCTCTCTGGATTCGCGGTCTCTGCGCGCATTGCCATCGGGGTAAATGATCTTCGGGGCGTGTTTCTGGCGCATTTCGGTCCGGCCTGGCGATTCTTGCTCGTTGCGCCACCCGAGAATTGTCTCATATGGTCTGAGGTAGAGGGGAGAAGGTCTACGGAATCGCCTCGTTTGTAATCTGCGCTTTTGTCAGCACAAGTTGTGTGCACTGGGAACCGCGATCGAGAGGGAAAAGCTCCAGATGGACGAAACGCGCGCGAGAGTCGATGCGGCAACGATAACAAGCTGGACATCCGACCGTGAGTCCGCAACGCCGAAAAGACACGGGGATCGGTTGCTGGGGCGTGACCCCGCAGAATCGTGGCAGTCCAGCTGTGATAGGCGCTTACACGGTGAATCACAACCATCATAGACCGCTCTAGAAGTACCCCAGCTCGAGTCACAACAGCGTCTCGCGTCGTGCAGTTATATCTCTGATTTTCGACTGCTCGCCCTGCTGGCAATGGACATTACTGTTCACAAGTATCGAGTCTCTCTGTCGATCGATCACTGCTGAAAACAATACCACTTCCGTGCGAAATTCTTAGGCTATTGATGCTATTGTAACGCACATATCTTGCCCAAGATCCATTAATAAAATCAGGATGAAAGTGGAAAAGATATTGTCTCGAGAGCCAATTGTCCCATCTTTGATGTAGCATGACGTCTCCGAAGAATCAATTCTGAATTGCACTTGTTTCCCGAGGTATCTTGAGATTTCGCACATTTTCACTGCTTTCTTTTGTCCATTGCTTTCTGATGCCAGTAGAACAATCGCTTGCCGGCGAGATCACTCGAAGTTAGTCATCAAGAGGACAACTCTTCTCAAGAATTGTCGACACCTGGCATCGTCTCTTCTGACTCCATCAAGAAATTCCTCAGGAACGATGATAACATCTCATGGTAGATTAGAATCGATGGCCCAAACGAGTTCAAGGCGCGAAAAAACTCGATACCGTCGCTGTAGGAATTGAGAGCTTTCGATTACGATTCCCGTAGAGGCAGTGTTCGATACTTAGGGTCTAGCTCGCCCTATTATTCCAAGGAGCGGGGGGTGGAAAGCATTACAGGGCGACGAGATACGAGAGCGATAATGGCTCGCTTAGCCGACTAACCGAGCCGCCCTCTCTTTCAATTTTCCTGCGCAAACACCCCCCTCCCCCTGCCGCTCTCCGAGCCTCCGCAGCTTGAATATCCTCGCAATAACGAACTCGAGCAGCACAGCGGACGGCGGGGGCATTTATCCGCTCGAACTTAGATGCGAGATAAGAAGCGACCAACGCGGCGAAACCAGCTTGGCCATACATTAACAACGAGCGATTCGGTGAAATTGCGTCGTCGCGCCTCCGGGCCATATCGAAGAGAAAACACAGGCGGCCCAGGGGTGCTCATGATAGCCGACAGCGAGCCACTCGAGGCGAAATAGGTGTCGCGCGCGTTGGCGACGACCGCCCGCTAACCTAACTCGAGCAGAGTAATTATGCTTCCGGAATGGGACGCAGCGACGCCCGCACTCGAGCCACTCTGACGCTTTCGATAGCAGATCGATCCGCACACCGACGCCACGACTCGAAGAATTTGAGCCTCATGGTGCCTCGATTGTACTCGAAACAACTTTGAACAAATGGATCGATGTATTGTATCTTCATAAAAATACGTGCACCCTGTGAACTCAGAGATTTTATATATTAAATGATTCCAGGGAGCCAACCTCAAATGAAAAACAACACAGCTCTTGACTTTTTTCAGGGAGATATTCCAGTCCATGCAAAGGATTTGAAACGAATCAACGCATGCCTTTATCTTCCATTCTGAAAATTGCCTCTCGTCAGGATATGCATTTCCGGGAAACAAATTTAGTCGTCGAAAAGAACTCAAGAGAATCGAACGTTTTTCAAATGGCAAGGGTCCCAGAAAAATTACTCCGAGACTATTCTTTGTTTCGATCGGCGAGATAATTTTCAAGTTTCTTTTTTCTTTAATGTCCCCCTTACATCGTAAATTATACTTATTCATATAATACCTGTTGGAAATTCGACTAGATAATTGAATTGTGCATATTCTTGCCAATCGGATGACCGGATCTATATGTATGCAAGTTCTTGGATGTAAAACAGAGCCGTAGCCGAGCGTTGTGAAAGACGGTGTGAAACGTGCACAGTAATTCTGACGATTGAGAAGTAGATGTTTTGTACAATCCGTTCCTTGAAATGGAATATCTCGCGCTCGTTATTTGTCACACTTTGTAATTTTGTAGTTCCCGAGCGTTTACGTGATTGTGTCCTTATCGAGTTGCCTCACTCGGAAACTCGACCCTCGTCACGTTGAGGACCGACCGACTTTGCTCTACTCTCGTCTTCTCCCTGCATTCATACTTGAGAATCTTCAGTGTTGAATGACCTTGTTGCATTGTATTTGCCTGATACGAAAAATACTTGTGCAACGAAGCCGTACATTCTGTCGTTTACAGATGTACTCACAGCTTTTAATTCACCAAAATTATGATGAGAGGATCCAACTGTCATTTGGGTGGGACACTTTTCGGGAGTAAATCAGCAATTTCGATTTTTCGATCAAATAATTCCTCTCGCGATCGACAAGCTCCAAAAGACTCCCTTCGGATCGCGTGACTTGGTTGGAGCCCAATCGACGCCGAGCGAGACTCGGATTTATGAAAAAGGGAGGAGGGCGATAGAAAATTGGGCTTGCCCGTAGCAAACTACGCACATTCGCAGATTTATTCTTGCGACAGCCTTTGGGGCGTATTTGGACGCTCGCGTTCGGGCGCACAGCATCGCGCGTCTTCGAAGCGAGCGAGGCGAGGGCCTCAGTCAGTTTGTCTGCCGCTACCCGCACATGCGAGCAGATGCAACGCTTTCGATGCTACCCCGATGCTCTGCGCTTGCATCGATCGAGGGACAATCGACAATCCTGGCGCGACGCGCGTCGTCGCAATGCTCTCGCGCACGGAGTAAACAGCACCAAGTCGAGACACGCGCCAGACAGTCGGCGGCGCGACGCAGCGAATTCTATTTTGCTCCTTGTCGCCTGCTCTCGCGCCACGCCGATGCTCGCTTCGTTCATTTTCCTTCCGCTCGACGCGAGCTCTCCTCCGCCGTCTCTCGCATCCACCCGACTTTTTACCCAGACACACGCTCCCGGGGCGCGAAATTCGATCTCGTGGAAATTGCACGTGTCCTCTCTTCTTGCTCCCGCCCCCATGCCTAGATCCAGCTCCCCTTTCGTCTTTGCAATCCGAGGATCATGCCAAATTCATCGAGTGTCCTTCCAGAACGAGGGAAATTCTCATCTGCTCCCAGTCGTCTGCGACGCGCTTTTGTCGAGCCAAAGTCATTCGAACTTCGTACGTCGATCAGAATCAGCTCATCGTAGGTAGTCTCTCGAGTTTCTCACTAGTCGCGTGCGTGACTTTTGAGAGAGCCACATCGAGTCTTGACTGGAGCTTCGAGCAGCTTCAGCGAATTTTCTGATACGTGCATGTTCAAAATTGAATATAATGCTGACGGTGGGAAGTTGATCGTGGCCTCCGATGTGACAGAGGTGGTGATTGGTTTTCCCGGCATTGAGATCCCTTCGGGATGCACGTTATGAGAAAACAGAGGAGGTACAAATGCTCTTCACTTGGTTACGATGGACCTCATCGTTATAATCTGGTTGGAACGGAAAAGTTGCATCCATTCGCATACGATGGGTCACGCTTGATGGATTGTGTACACTCATCACGAGCAGAGCGGACAAGTGCGTCGCTTGTGGCCCGCTGATCGTTATTTGGAGTTCACTAGTATCCACGTGGGTCTCTCCGTGACCAGCGTTCGTTTCTTGGGTGCCTCCAACCCCTCTCCCCGCGAGTTATACCTCCCCCTTTCTCTAATATTTCAAAAACTACTGCGGCTCTTGACGTCAGCCTCGACCTTCAGAAAATAACATGTATTTCATCATTTGGTATGGACATCGTCTCGGTCACTGTGTCGCAAGCCTGCGAGTCTCCCCAAATGATATAGCATAAATCGTCTTGGGGAGTTTAAATAGAGATTAATTTATCGAAGGATCAAGCGATAACTCTGCTAAAACGGGTGAATTGTTTCGTTTCCAGGATGGTTCGCATGATCGGCAACGAATACTTGACGGAGGAGCGCGATCGCAAATACTACGCCGATCACTACACTTGCTGTCCACCGCCTCTCTTCATCATCATCATCACTCTTGTCGAGGTGAGTTATACAATCCTTTTGAAAGCCTCGTGAGCGTGACGTGCGCTCGACGGAGTGCCTCCTTTGAGCGATATCTCGAATGAGTTCATGCAACTTGAACTCGATTCCGATGGGTTTGTTGAACTGCTCCGCACAAATTTGAAAGGACGACGAATCACAACACAGATACTCCTACTTCGCAGCACGAGTGTGCTATATATTCGGCAGCTCGAATGAACAAATTCTAATGTAATAATCTACTAGCGATGAACTTGTAATCGTGCAAGGACTCAGAAGGTTAAAAAGCGCGTCTATGAGCTTTTGGTGTCGGAGATGCAGTGACGAGCTTGCGCTCTCAACAGGGTCCGGGAGTCGCGGTAACCTTCAACTGCGCGGACGATGACGCGTGAAACCGCGCGAATAACTTGGCGCGTGCTGCTGCTCTCGGCAGATTCGCGCAGAGCATCTCAACGGGGTCTTCCCACACGAAGTTTTCTTCGGTTCGTTTCAGAATCACTTGCTCCCAGCATTTTCAGGAGTATTCCATGGCCAATTTGAAAAATATGACAGGATCGTAGCGGAGTAAGGTCCCAGACGATGAGAAGGCGTTATGCAGTGCAGGCAATCACTGGCACCTTGACCCCGACCTAAGTGATTTCGGCGAGATCGCGTGTGAAGCTTGCGATGCATCAATCTTGGCGCGCTCGCAATGACGCTGCAGCTGCGCCTCGCGCGTCAGCGGGGCAATTTGATTATTTGCGCCAATAGTCGCGACGAGCTGAACAGCAGCAGACCGCGCTACGCAGTGTGATTCACAGCCACGAGGCAGATTGCCGCTGCTGCCCGCGCAAATTTATCGCCCAGCCGTGCCTCGGTGCGGTTAACGCGATCACCTTTGCCTCGTCGCTCGAGTGAGTGTATCGGGCAGTGACGCGGGCTGACTATTTGTGAATCGTCCGCACGACCCGTCAGCTTCATCCGAGGCTCATCCGGCCGCGCCGAGTCGCGCTCGTATCTGTTTCCCCGTCGCAGATTTTTTGGTGCGGTACAAGGCAATGCAAAGCAAGAGTCTCCGTTTGCCCGAATCGATCGAGCCGATTCTGTACGAGATGTTCATTGGCTCCTCGGCCAGTCGAAGGCCTACCTCCCATGACCATTCGTTCCTCCTGGATTTAAAAAAAATAGAGTCTCGGGGAAATGTTGAGTTCTTAGTCTTACGTCTCGACACCTGCTCTTTCGAGCTCTGTCCAGACGGCAAAGAGTCTCGGGGAAAGTGCGCATCAGGTAATTGAGTGTCCGGGCCAAGCTGTGCCGTACAGCAGTGATGTCCCGACACGAAGACAGGTATGAACCGTGCCGCCGCGAGCCGCCGAGCAAATAGCAATGCCACCCGACACAATTGCGAGCTTGTCCAAACGGCCCGCGTACAATTTGCATAAAAGTTTGCCGCCGCAGCGATTCGCAAATTCTCGCGAGATGATCTGCGAAGAAGAAGAAAAGAGAAAGACAACTGTGCGCCCCGGCAGCCAAACGCGGTGGCGCGCTTGAAAAATACCGCGGCTCCCCGGAGGGACGAGCCGCGCGAGGCGCATTCTTTGCGCGCTCGCGTCGCGGCGCAGCAGTGAAGCCACAGCATCGAAAAAGCGGAAGCGGAGAAGCGAAAGAGGCTCTGCCGTACTCCTTTCGTTCCGGTGTGTGGCAATCAATTAGGAGCGCAGGGTTGAGCAACTGGGATGGAGAGTGGAACATCAGCCACTGAGCTCAAACTGTCCTTTCGTGTGCCCATCCCTGATCCCTGACTGTGAGATGGAATCGATTCTCTTCGACTCGCGACGACTGATTAGTTTACTTTGAGAGTCGGATCGACAGGGGTGACATTTTTACTTCTAGCGCCAGTGATTATCTCCTTCATCGTCACAAAAGAGGATTTATTGACAGCACCGAGGGTGGGGCAACAATTTGCCACCCGAGTCACCACATTGGATCGGGGTTCATGGCGAAATTTCTCTGATTCGTTGTTGGTAGCGCGAATTGCTGTGCATAATCCACGTAATCCTCAATAAGGGGAGTTGACGTCGAATCATCTTGGCGCCGTTCCACAACGCCAGATACCGCGTGAATTGCGGCAGTGATTGTCGCGGCGAGAGCGAGCAATCGCTACACATTGGCAGGCTTTCGGAGAGCGAATTGTAAACTCGATAAGCCCCGTATAGGGGATTCGCGACGCAGCTCAGCAACAGCGACGGCGCGACGGCGGGCGAATCGTCGGAATTTCTCCCGGGCGCTAGCAAACAAAAAGCTCATCAGCGAGACGAGTCGTCGTGGGGGCGGGAAGCCGCAGAGGAACGGCAGAGTCGCGGTGAAATCGAGCATCGCAGGACATCGCGGTGAAATAGTGCACTCGTCGCAAGTACAGCTGAGCAGGGCTGACGTGTGAATCTGCGCGCTCGAGATCGTCTCCGAGAATGGATTCCACTGCGATTTAGGCGAGCGTCGCGCGAGCTGCTGGACGAATTCCGAGCTCCGGACTGCGAATAACGACGCACCGCAAAACTCGCGTCACTCGGCGCGTTACAGTGGACAGTTTTGGGATTATTCGTCACAGCTGGGCAGTCGCTGAGCCTCTCGGAAGTTGCAAGTCCTCGCGCTGCCACTGTCGTCTCTCGAGCTGGACTCACTTTTTCGCATCCCTCCCGCGAATGCGAGGAGCCGCCTTTCCATCCCGATTCCGCCCAAGCTGACTACGGTCCGACGTTTTCCAGGGCGTCTCGCATCATTGCCCTCTCTGGGAGCCCAGAACCCGGCGTCGGAGTGGCGGCGGGAACGCGCTTCCCTCGAGTCACTTGTGCAGTCTCGAAATCGAGAGCCGCCCTCGTCCCAAGCTGCCAGGGCCGTGCCTGCGACGAGACGGACGGCACCGTCTCTCGGCACTGCATCGTCCTCGCCGGGGGCGCGTCCGCGCTGCTGC
This sequence comes from Eretmocerus eremicus, assembly GCA_030522705.1. NCBI lineage: Eukaryota > Metazoa > Arthropoda > Insecta > Hymenoptera > Aphelinidae > Eretmocerus > Eretmocerus eremicus. Next base: position 1,742 of record JAPYYZ010001916.1, on the reverse strand, counting down.
AGCGGACCTCGAGCGCCCGCTCCGCTCCCATTGATTGCATTCGGCCGATCGCGTCGCACCAGCCCCGGCGTGTTGTTTCATCAATCGGCGCTGGGGCAGATTCCGCGAGTGCGCCAAGGCCAATCTTCCCCTCCGTGTTCGTCCCCGGTTGTGCCTCTCAGGGCGAATCGGAAACCGGAACGCCAACTTGCTACACCGCCAATTGCTCGAGGATGATCTGCCCGCTCTGCGCGCGATAGTCGAACAAATCGGAGGGTGCGTCGAGGGCGAGCAGCTCGAGTCGCACCTTGATGCCGTAGAGGCGATGCAAATGCGCGCGGCATCGTCACCCCCGAGGCATCGCATCCCGGGCTCGCGCGATCGTGGCCAAGACCATCTCTCGTCTCTCGAGTGCGCGGACGCCGGGACTAGCGTCAAAGTTTTCTGAGAGGGCACGCCCGTCCGGTCGAAGCCTACGGGCACTCCGAATTCCTCTGCCCCGTGCGCTCGTTGTCGCGGTCTGCCGCCGCAATCGCGCGCTCCGCCGAACTTGGCGCGGCTGGCGCGTCACCGAGAGCAGCGCGAGCGCCGACACCTCGAGCGGCCCAGCCCGCGACCAAACCAACGTCGTTACGCGCGCCGCGGGAAGGATATCGGGCAGGCGGAGAGAGCCCCCCGCGCATACTTACGAGGCCCCCCTCCCGCTCGAGTTGAGTTTGCCGGCGCCGCGTTATCTGTAATCCGCGTACGAAGGGCTGCTGGCTCTGGACTGAGTGAATTTACACGTGTGCGGGGGCCGAAGATCGAGCCAACGCGATACCCGCAGCGAATCGACGCCGCTCTCTCGCAGTGGTGCACGCCACGCTGCGCAAAGAGAGGTCGTACCCGACCAAGGTGAAAATGGTTTTAATTTTTTTCATATTCTGTTTAACTTGTCTAGAGCTTGTTTTAAGCTTGACTTGGTCACATAAACTCAAGCTACCGACAAATTAAAAATAATTCAAAATGAAAAGTTAAAAATAATTCAAAGTAAAATCTAAAAATAATCTTCACAAAATTAAAAAATAATCTCTAAAAAATTGTCGAAATTATTTTGGAAGAGTGAGAATTCTTCATCCAAGAAGAGAAGGTAAGCCACTCACGAACATTGCAATCTCTGACTCAATTTGAATGCTTTCATACCTTTCAAAGTTCTGCCCAAGCCAGGGTCGAATTTCTGATATTTAAGCAGAATTTATTTTGAGCTCTCCAAATAGTCTCATAGTATATAATACACGAAAATTATGCTTTTCTGATATCTTTTTTGACATAAAAATAAAAAAAATTTCTTTCCATTTTCTTTCAATTGGTATGCTAGTGACAGAAGGTTAGGTTGGCTTACTAGCTCAGCAAAAATCCCCAAAAGCGAGTTTTCCCATCAAAATCCTCTCTGAGGTGTTTAGCCAGAGCCCCCAATTTGGCTGGTGTTATTGGTGAAACTAGTTGACATACAAAAATAATTTTTTGCGGTACATTCCTGCCGTGAGAGATGTTTAAAACAAGGTTAAAACATTTTAAAAGCACCTTGCAATTCAGTAAATGGAGTTTCCTGCGCAGGGGCAAAATCTCACAGCTCTGACAGTATTTTTTGGTGATAGCCAGTACAATTATCAACAAAATGAGCTAACTAGGCTTGATTTGATGCTGTAGAACCGGAGATATGGCCGTCACAAAATAAATAATAATCCAAGGTGCCAAATCCGTGAGCCCCGAAAAGGCCCGAC
>JAPYYZ010001915.1:0-14101 GCA_030522705.1 Eretmocerus eremicus | reverse complement strand
CTCGACGCCTCGCGTTTCGGGGCCGCAAAGTGCAAAGGTCGGCAAAACGTGACCGCGCGATGCGCGCCTTTTGGAGGCTCATCGCGCGGGCTGTTGCCGACCGGCGACGGGAATGCAATTGCACAAGAGTGCAATTGCATTGCCCGTCACAATACCCATGCCGTGTGGGATGCTAAATTTCTCTCGCCAAAGAGCGCCTAGAGCACTTTGGCGGTGGCACAACGACAGATTCGGGTCGAGAATGCATCACTGCCTACGAGTGCGCAGTAATCATCAACAAAATTTTGCTCTGAATCAGCTTCCCAGATTTTTTAGTGGCATCTTTCGATCCTCTATTTGGTCGCCATTAAACGATGATGATGCCCGAAATGTAATTCACAATTTCAGGAGTTGGCACGAGATCATTCTCGCATCAAAAATTTACCTGTGCCGATGAACTCGTCATTGTCAGTCAATTCCGCCCAAATTTGACTCGAGAATTCTTCCTTGGAATCGATCTCGGTGACCTTGGCGGCCATCTCCACACCTCTATTCGGTCACAAACGACAGACATTTGATGGCAGAAGGTATGGCATTTGATTTCCAGGTGACGAAAGGACGGATTCATAACTCCAATCGATGAATAGCGGTAGATTCATGGTTCTTTCTCCAAAGATCTGGACGAAAATCTGCCCTCAATATTTCCGTCGGCTACCTTCGTCCCTTAACCTGGTCACAAATGATAGTTTCTATCACCCAGAGGGCATCAAAATTATTCTCATGATTGCACAAGTCGCTCAAGACGAGCCCCGTACTACGCAGTCTGTGTGATGGCTCTCTGATTCTACTCAAATTTCGCTTCCAACTATATCTCGACCAAGAAAAATCGCTCCAATCGTTATTCTTGCAAATACATCGTGTGGAACTGAAGAATACGAAGAGAATCCATTCTGAATCGTACCGATAGCTCAGATACCTGCGCGGCGACGATTTTGGCCCGAAATTATTGTCTTTGCTCCACTGTGCGGCGGTCTCGTGAGGTTGTGCTCACGCCTCTCGCCGCCTACACAGCAAACGAGGCACTGATGCCCGCACACAACGCAGCTGTTCGCTGTCGCGGGCGATTTGTCTTGGCTTGCCTGTAACCGGAACGAGCCGCACGCAGACGATGCAGCCGCTCGTCGTCGCGGGTGGCACATTTTGGCTTGCTGCTATGCGCAGACGATGGAGTTGTTCGCGGGCAGCTCTTTTCGGCTCACCAATTCGAGAAATGAAAACACGGTTGACGACGACGACAACGCAAAATGTGTTGTGCAGGCCAGCCGCCTAGCCGATGCAAAATGTATTTTGCAGGCTGGCGACACAGCACAAACGCTTGTCGAGGATACTCTCGCGCTGTCGAGGACACTCTCGCGTGCAGCAGTAGCTATCGGTCTGCAAACACCCAGGCAACCTTACTCGCGCGAATGCTGCTGCTCCAACCGTGAAAAGAGGAGAGCAGCTGTTCGGCCACTTCTCACACGCCGCACTCTCGCTCCTGCATGAATCTCGCGGGTTTTCAAAGTTCCGGGAGATGAGCGTCGCGGACGATGCTCACGGGCATGCACTCGCAAGCTTTGCGAATGACTGATCAGAGAGGCATGCCGCACCTACGAACCAATCTTTGAATAACTTCGAGACTACCGCGACGATGATTTTTCATACTTGTGGTATGTGGAAAGGACAAATATGCCTGCTTTAAATCTCGGCGTGCATGGTAGCTGTAATCTACCGCTCTGAAGTGAGCGAGATGTCATGAATGCCGGCACGCTGAGAATGACTCCTACGTCAGATTCGCCCTCTAAAGAGCGGGTTTTGGCTGCTGCTGTAGGCTCCCGATGTGGATCACTGCTGCTACGTCCCGGGTACCGAATCCTGGTCGCTGCCAATGAGTGAGATGATCGGGATCGTCGTTGCTGCTACACTTGGAGCTCGAGCCGCACACTTGTGTACGGACCGAGGAGCAGATGCTTTTTCAGGTCGCTGAGCGCACCTGCGCACCAACTCCACTCCGAAAGAGGGACCCTCGCCGACGTGTGGAGCTGCACACCATCCAAACAACTCAAGTAGACGTCGCTGCCGTCGCCTGCACCAGCTTCCGCCTCCACTGCTGCAACCACCGCACGTTGTTGCTTGCACATTCTGAATACTAACACTCGCGCGCGCGTGAGAGAACACTCTTACGTGTAGAACGATTGCAGCTCCGAAACAGTCGCGAGCAATCCCAAGTCTCTCTCACTCAACTCGTTGCCAAGGGCGACGACCGCTCTTTTGCCGGCGACTAATTGATTTGATCGTGATTGAGAGTGGATAGAAGGGCGTAATCATTATGCATTGTCAGAATTCATCAGCAATGGGCCCTGCAAAGTACTTGGCTGGAGAAGTTGGCATCAAGCAGCTTGAGATGGAGATTTGGGAGGAATCGGAGAACTTGGAAACTGTCAGCTTCGACATTGTCAAAACTGATTCTTGTCATTCCACACCGGCCGAACTACGGCAACTCTAAGCTGAGATGAAGTGGCAATTCAGAGCTCGGTTCGAAACTCGTCGGGTGGTGACGGCAGCAGCAGCAGAAGTTTGTACCGTGCCGTCTAAACCGAGTCCTCTGATGAAGCGGCGGGGACGTATCTCGAGCGGCGACGAAGAAGGAAGATGCGTCTCATCGTCGTCAGACAATAAATGTCTTCGGCTCATTAACAGCAGCAACAGTAGTGAAGACGAACAGAGCAGTGAGGAGGGAGAAGTCGTTTCTCCATCCTCGTGGGCCAGGAAACGACCACGATTTGCCGACAGCAGTGGAGGGGAGGATGGGCTTGTCTCGTCGTTAGCTAAAACAACGTGCTCGAGTCATTAGCCACAAGAGTAAAGAGGAGCAGCACACTTACGAAGAATGAACGGCCCTTCCCAGGGCGACTATAATGAACGTGGGGACGGGCATTCGTCCAGATCGGAACTCGGATGCTCTCGCGAGACTTTCTTATACAATGCTATTCTGACTTCGAGAATATTTGGCTCTCGTAGTTGCACCGTCACGAAGTGTTTGTCGCGGTGTGACTGGGAATGAAGCGGATATTTCCAAAGTTATATGAACCAGTGCTGCAGAGATTTGAATGGACATTGGAGCTCTCAGTCCAGTGATTCATCTCCTCTCCGTGAGCACCTTGAAACTGTTGCTAGGATACAAGAGCCATGTTTTTTGTCAGTATTGAGCCCGTGTCTTCTGCATCGGAGAGAGGGGGTGAGCTCTCTTCTGATTGGTGCGGCGTAGCTCACCTCGTGAAGTAAGTGCTCGTCAGAGAGGATTCGAAGGTATACCATATCCAGTCGCTCCATACCAATCAGAGCCGATCCTGCGTGCTCGGTTGTGATTGGTGTGGTATGACTACACATCGTTTACCTCTTATCAGATCAATATTTCCTCCCCTAAGAATCGATTGCGGCCCTGAGGAGGGCCGATCGATTATCCTCTTTTTTTCTTCCTCTCTCCTCTTACTCCGTCAATTCTCTCACGATAAATTGCTGTTTCTCCTCAAAATCCATCGTCGTTTTTTCGTGCAAAATTCAAGTTTTCGTCGATAACTTGGGCGTTGGATTCCATCCTTGTCGCTGCTGTTACCACTCCTGTTTTTGCTATCATATCTCGTTCTCTTGAGCCCTCTGGGTGACAAAGGAGTTGGTTCTGGCGACGATGATATAGACGAGACGGTGATGTAACCGTCTTCATCCACGGGCGGATCTTCAAGTGGGTAGAGCCTCTCACCTGCCGTCTCTTTCTGTTCGGGCTCGGGCGTTCCACAAATTCGCGATTGGAAGAAATTGTCGGTGGATTTTTGAATCTCTAGCAAATAAGAGAGTTCCTTCTTCATTCTGTGCACCAAGTTCGTGTCTTTTGGATCTAAATAGTCGCCGTTCTCTATTGTGAATCAATTGACTTGGGTAGAGTTTTGGGCCTTCTTCTATAGCATTCGATTCACTGAAGATAAATTGAGGGAATCTTTGGCTCCGCGTCGCATAGCAGCGCCGCCACTCTCGTTAAATCCATGAAAAAAGCACTCGCAACACTTTGGATTCATGTCTCCTCCAGCAGCAGTCAAGATTGCAGCAATGGCCCGAACCAAAGCGACACCAAAGAAAGATATTGGTTCTTAGTTTGACGTCTCAGCAAATGCTCTTCCAAGCTGTATCCAGACAGTACCCATGTGCGTGGGGTCCAGATGCGCTCAACCAGCGCGTCAGCACCTGCCAACCACCGATTCCACCTTGTTGAGAGGGATCTATAGTTTAAGGTGGGTTACGAACCACCGAAACCGCCGTGAGAAGCACATGAGAAAGAATCTCAGTGGTACCGGCCGGGAATCAAATCCTGGCCTTCCGCGTGGGAGACCAAGGACTAGATCCACTAGGCCACGGTGGCCTCCGACAGCAGAGGAAGCGATCAAGGGCAAGGAGAGCGGAGAAATTTGCAGCACTTTACCTCGAGGCATCACCATACTAACTCGCCTCCAACCTGGGACTGCCGTTCAGCACCAACATCCCAAGAAAAATCGATGGCTGGTAATCAAGAAGCGTGTTTTTCAGCGCATATTTCGAGACATTGCTCGCAGTTACGAGCCAGGAATCAAGATTCAGAGTGCTGCAGTCGGGGCTCTTCAAGAAACCAGTGAGCAGTACCTCGTCGAACTGTTTGCCGACGCCGATTCTCGTGCTAGGCATGCACACAGAGTAAGTGTCATTGCCAGAGACATTCAGCTAGCCAAACTCATCGGACACAATCGAATCTCATCCCAACTTTTTCCTCCTTCTCTTCTCAAATTGGCCCTCTTCAGGGCCACTAAATTCTCCACACGTAAGACAAACTAACTCATCTCAGCGGTGAGGGATCTGGCCTCTTTCTGAGGTAACCCTGTGACAGAACACATTACGGAAGTACAATCTGCAGAAATCAAGGGGGCCATCAAGGGACTCTCCACGAAACCAAGAAAACGTCCGAAAAGATGTGTGAATTGCAAAGAGAACAGGATCGAGTGTGAGATCAGGATGCCTAAGCCAACCTACGTTGGCACAGAGTGTACTGATCTGCACCCTCCAGATTACTCTGCACTCCTGCTACTAACAAGTCGACTCTCACTGGATTGCTGCTGCAAGAGTGTGCATTAGGCGCCATGGGTACGTCGTCCAACACGGCCTCAGAGAGTGGCAACGGGAATTCCGCCACACATCAGAAAGGAGGAGAAGGAGAATTTTTTAGGATTCCCTTGAGTATCAAAATGGAACAATCGGCCCTTTTCACGGCTACACCTTGATCAAACGATGAACTACTATTGCTCTGTTGCGAGGTAGAGGGGGTGAAACCAATGAGAAGAGGCATCACCTCCAACCTAAATTAGAAAATACTTATGAAAAACGCATTATCGCTCGAAGAAGAAACATTCGAGACTCAGCAGCGAAAATGGACTAACAGCAAGAGGATACACTGGAGACTATTCATCCTGATCTTGCTCTGGCTTTGTTCTTGGCCGACGCTGAAGAGCGATGCGGGCAACATCCCATTCCTCGCGACTTGGACGACTCGGATTTGAATGAAATAGTCGGATGAATTTTCAAATGTGCAGAAACGAGGATTCAGGAGCCGAGCGGGACTTTAGTATTGAGTTTTGGGGAACGTGGGGATGAATATCAGTACCCAGTACCAGAAACTAATTCACACCCCCCGGCACCAGACACCGAGATGCGAAATTGAATTTCGAAGGAACAATCGGCCCTCTCCAGGGCCACATATTATTCGAAACCGACCGAACCCCACTTCGTTCGCGAGACAGCTATGATAAGAATGAAAGTAGTCTCATCGAGTTTTTGTGAGAAGAAACTCTCTTCCATCCATCACAATTTTCTCATGACTGGAATATGATAAATGTTTGGATTTGAATACTACTTCATTATTTCTTGAACAGAAGTTTATTCAATTTCTATGTGTGTGCCCTGTTAGAGGGAGCACATTTTGTTTTGCGACTTATCAGATTCTGCTCATGTGGAATATTTTCAATGAACGATGATTCATTGTTACGTTTGAATTCTTTTCTGACTCTGAAAAGTGCCGTCTTTTTCTTCTTCCAGTGAGGTGAGGGATCTTTATTCAATTCGAAAATACATAGAATTTCTGATTTCATCCCTTATCACTACATCGTTGCTGTTCTCCATCGAATTGGAGAGAGCCCATTCTTCGAGTAGAGCCACGTTTATTGCAGCACAAGCTGGGTTGATGCAGACGTGTGGACAAAGGACGGTTGAGCTCGTTCTGAGTTTCTTCAATGCAGGACAGTTGAGATCCTCAAGATTCTCTACATTATCGACATACCTTTCGATCCACTTATCTTCCCCGAGTCCCTTAACATAGATCACCTTTGCATCACCGAGTCGACTCCGTAAGAATCGGCCAAGTTCATAATAGCCTATGTCGCCGCTGTACCAGGGAATGTCATGATAGTTCATCCCGAACCAGCGATTTTCACTTTGATTTTTTGTTAGCAGTTTATCCCAAGCGTGAGATGGTTTAAAAATGTGGATTGATGTCATGGCATCTTCTTGATATAGTGTCACAGTAACCTCTTCAAAGATAAATTCATTGAACGCAGTTTTGAATCCATGAAGACCCAAAATATACTCCATCGTGCAGAATTGCTTATAGATTCGCTGCTGCTCTTGAGAACATGTTACTCGGACCATTTCACAATGAAGAATGATTTTTGTAGTTCAACAGTGTTCATAATATAGCCTTGCTGATAGTGCTTCCGAGCCTCTCAACCAATCAGAGTCCGCCGCTGCTTTGGGACCTCCTCCTCCCCCTACTCCTTACCACCGGAGCCACTGCAGCTGGAAGCATAAGTACGAGAGCTGCTTGCTAAGGATTCATCATTCAGAGTTCTCTCCTGTGAGCAAGTCAAAGTTGGAGAATCGCTGCAATCATGGACCAAGTTTTAACCAGTGAGACTCTCAGACTACAATATTATGCAGATGCTGTTCCGTGACTTTATAAATGCCTTGGCTACATTGAGAACGGAGAAGCTGAGCTGGAGGATATTTCAAGATGGATAGAACTTGCTGAATACGCCACAAAAGCATGACGGACCTGTCGCAATCGAAGACACTGAGACAGCACGAGAAGAGCTGTGCCTCTTACTTGGGAAATCTCAAGAGCGTCAGTCGGGAACTCAACGATTGTTCGAGACGTGGTGGAGATTCAACAAAGCAGCAGCCTCCAGGAAAGAGAGTCACTTTGGACGTCATCGAGACGGCGTTTGAAAATCGGACAAAAACTGGTAATATCACGAATTTGAACCACCTTGATGTCGCATCTTTCATGGGAGATGCCTTTTCAACATTCGTCGAGCAGATGACCAAACTCCCGGAAGGTGATGGTTCATTGGAAGTAAATGCAGTTCTTGCCGCTGGATGTGTGATCGTGAAAGAGGATGGAGAACTAACAGATATAGAATATTTCAACACAGAAGATGCAGACATCGTCTACACGGGTCTTTTGACAAAGTGTTCCAATGAGAATTTCAGTGAGCCTATCGCATGAGAGATGGGAGGATTTGAAGAACGAGAATCAGGGTGGTCGCTATGCTCAATATCAAATCTCACCTCGAATGTGAACAAATTCAAGCCGATGAGGTCTGGAAGCTCGTTTGTAGAGCTACCAATACCTATCAAGAGACGACATGTCTGTAAGAACGTGCAAAATAAAGATGATGAAGAGTGTTTCGAATGAGCGATCCTTTCGGGCGTCTGCCCCGCAGAATGAAACAGCCATCGATTGTTCCACTACAAGCCCTACAGAGATGAACTCAACTCCGAAGAAATTCAGTTCCCAGTGATTCCAAGACAGATTCCAGAATTTGAGGAACAAAATGATATTCCACTCAATCTATCCATTTCGAAGATATATGGCGAGCGTTACGATGTCTGAACTCGCCATTTGACGATACAGAAACGAGATAGGTATGTCAATTTGCTCCTGATTCAGAGTCGATATGATGATGAAAATGAAGAGGGAGGAGGTAACAAGAGACCAATAGATGAGTTTGATGATATGCCACCAAGATTGCATAACGTTTGGATGGAAGATTTATCAAGACTGACGAGTTCAAGTCTCAGCAAGAGAGTACACAAAGCGTTCATTTCTGATAAATGTCTGCATTCATTCAGAGATGGAGAGAAGTTGAAGAATCATGAGATAGACTGCTGTGTCGTGGATAAATGCCGAGTCAAACTACCATCGCAAGAAGAAAGTCTGTTGAAATTTAGTAATCATCGAAACAGTCAGAGAGTGCCTTCCGTCGTATGAGTCAATTTTGAATGCCTCTTGAAACCTGTAGAGAATGACAAGGGTGCATATCAACAACAAGAGCCTTTCAGTATTGCTTTTTTCGTGATGTGTAGTTTTGATGATTCGAAGTCGTATTTCGAAACTTATCGATAGCTGAAGCCCAATGACAAACGTGCTCCTGTTTGGTTTGTAGAAGAAACGCACGAGTTAGCATTCATGTTCAATCAGCGCATCAAGTATGCGAATCAAGTTCCTATGAAGGAGCTTACAGACGCTGAGAATCGTGAATTGAGATCCGCCAAGATTTGCCACATCTGCAGGAAGCCCTTCAAGAATGGAGAGAACCTTGTTTGAGATCCCCGTCATGTCTGGTTTTGATGCTTGATACAACCTTTTGAATTTGATACATGTATCGGGATCCAGCTCATAGCAAATGCAACATCAATCTCCAAGATACTAGAACCATTCCAGTAGTTTTCCACAGCTTGAGCGGATATGATTCGCATATTTCCATCAAGGAGCTTACCAATACTTTTGAGGGTTGCGTCACGCTGATACCTTTGCACGAGGAGAAGTACATCTCATTCACCAAATAAGTGGCTGAAACACACGTCAACCTTCGTTGTATAGATTCATTCAGATTTCTGCCCTCTTCACTCGAAAAATTCATTTCTTGCTTGCAAAGTTTACTCACATTGGAGAGCCAATTTCGAAGATATGGATTCTCAAGTGGTCAAATAAACTTGGTCAAGGAGGAAGGAATCTTTTCATATAAGTATGTAAACAGTTCGAGGCGTCTCGAAGAGAATGACTTACCGGACAGAGTAGCGTTCTACGGCACTTTGCATCAGAGTGGAATCAGCGAAGAAGATTATCAACACGCTCAAGCCGTTTGGAAGAAATTCAGTATACAAGATCTTGGTGCTCGTGAGGACCTATACTCGAACACAGACGTTCATCTCTTAGCAGACGTGTTTGAGCAGACCAGAGCCAGCAGTCTTGATGCGTACTCTTTGGATACTGCCTGGTATTATACGCGAGCAGGCTTGTCTTGGGATGGAATGCTCTAGTACACAGAAGTCCAACTATCTCCACTCACCGACATGAATCACCTCATGTTTGTCCAAAGAGGTTTGAAAGGAGCGATCAGCCAGTGCTCTGATCGCTACTGAAAGGCCAACAACAAGCACAATGTTGGGCGATGTGTGAATATCTAGCAACCAGTGGATTTAGATGGGTGGAGGATTGCATACGGCCTAATTTCTTGAATGTTGCCGATGACTCGCCCACAGGCTTCTTCCTGGAAGTCAACCTCGAATATCTAAACACGATGAGCACGAAGATCTACCTATGTGTCCCGAACATATGCCCGCACCAGAATCAAAGCAGAAGGGACTCATGACCACATGCTATGTCAAGGAGCGATATGTGATTCATTATCGCTCTCTCAAGCAGGCCTTGGAATATGGGCTCATCTTGAAGAAAGTCCACATCAATCGTGGAAGCCACAATCACTTCTGAAGACTATTTGGAATGCCTCCTCCAAGGCACAGGTGTGACTCGAGAACAGCGCACCATACAATCGACGACAAACGGTGCTCAAGGAGAGAGAAGACTGATACTCTACCGTGGAGCCACTATGCATGCGCCGAGGAGGGCATCGAGGCGGTGAGTGAGGCTGCGGAGTCGGCGGCTCGAGAAAGCATGGAAGGGAGCAGTCTAGGAAAGGCTATAAATTGCGGCAAGAGTACCAGTCAATCAGACGACGACGAGCCAGCAAGCAAGCCTTCAAGACTTGTCTAATAGCGCGATACAAGTTCCCTTTCAACCAATTGATATGTGAGTATTCTTGTTTTCCAAGGTTTCTTCGCTAAACTCTGCTGCAAAGTGGAAGAAATCCCAATTTTCAATCACAGAGAATGGATCTTTCCAAATTCAATAAGATCGTTGCCTAGAGGAGCTACTTCTCAACAACCAAACTGACCAACTTGGCAACTAACCGCATTGACCATGTCACTGGTTTGCGGGAAGTCAACACAAAATATGGGAATAGAGTACTAGCTCAACTACAGGGACATACCCAAGTATCTCTGCCGAGGAGAATTAGTGAAATTTTGTACTATAATGAACCTTCATTTACAAGCTTGATTAAATCAATAGATGAAGATGAGCTGGACCTCGAGTATCTTGGAGATCTTAAACTGTAGTCCGTTGATGAATGAATGATCAAATTGAATCTTACTGTGTATTTAATGAAGAATCAGCCCCCTCCCTCCCCCCGAACACTCATCCTGGAGGAGAGGTTGAAGACTCACATTTCAATCTCCGTCCATCGAATTTCGATGGAAGTTCCTTGAATGTGAGTCCATTGGTTGCACCTCACAGGTGAGCGCGATGGTTGGGGCTCTCTCCTTCTCGAAAAATTATTCCATAATTCAGACTCGTCGATCCAGCTATTGTGCGAATCATCGAAACCTAGCCACTTTACGAAGACTTAATTGTCTCGTCGTTTGATCACTTTTTCAACAAGATAAATGTCAGGATAGTGTGTTTTCAAGATTTCTTGCCCGTGAAATCGACCAACAATCGAATTATCTTGATAATCTCTCTAGTCATACATAACTGGATCCGTTCCACTTATGCTAGTGATCGTGTCTACTTCAGTTGATCAGTTTGGCCAGTATCCTTTGTCGAATACTCCTCATGCTCAACTTATTCGCGCTTGTTCCCCGATTTTGAATCTCGCTCTTTTTGGATCTTCCTGCACATTGATGGTGGGAAATTTCTTCAGAATTTGCTCCTTATTTCAACATGTAAGATTTACTGTCTCAATTTCAATGGTTCGATGTTTCCTCGCATTATATTTATCTGAAAATTTGGGAAGAATTTTCAACCATTTGTAGCTGTCTTGCAAACTGGACATCTTCCACATTAACTCTTTGATACGCCTATGAAAATTCTCACAGATAGCGGAGTGAATATTCGATTTCGTAGGATACAACGGAATTTTCTACTCCTTCATGAGATTTTGGGAATGAGAGTTGTAGAATTCTTCGCCCCCATCAATCTAGAGATTCTTTGGCACTCGTCCTTGGCATAGAATGGTCTTCATTGCGGCGGACACGTCTAACCCAGTTTTTCTTCTAATGGGCACAGCCCACGCATATTTGGGAAAATCATCGATAAGAATTAACATGTACTTGTGATCTCTATTTTCCTCTCCGGAGGGTATCATCTCCATCGGATCAGCTTGCCAAGTCCTATCCAAACCACGTATACTAATCTTCCGACGAGGATAGTTTCGCCTCGCTGGCTTGTGTGTTTCATTGACAATATTCTCCATGTTGCTGATTCAATAATCCATGATGAATGGGTGATCACTCCACTGTACCATTGTATTTATGAACAAACTCATTGAGTTGATCACGATTATTTTTCATGGCAGGAATAGCTTGTCAAAATATATCCGTATCAATCTCCGCATCTCCACAATTCATATCGGCTCCACTTCCAAGATCTTGCACTTTCTTACGAGCTTATTCATTTTTGATTCGGAGTTCGTCGGAAGAGTATTGAGTTGCTTGCGCAAAGTATCAAAGTTGGCTGCTTCGACAGCCTGTATTGGAAACGCGACGTTGAATATTTGCTTATTTTCCATATGCTGCTGCCTATCATCGGTTACTTCAAAGCCAACACCAGGAGAGCCTCGAGCACCATCATTTTGCAATGATATAGTGTGAGAACTGCGGTATATCGACCGTGGCACCTCATGGGACCTCATTGCACCTCGTGAGATCAGCGTAGAACGTAGTGGTATAGCGTGGGATCTGCGATCCATGACCCGGAGGGAATCGTGGGACCTCGTGGAATCAGCGTGGGATGCAGAGGGATAGCATCGGACCTGCGGTATATAAGCCGCGGAACCCCGTGGGACCTCGTAGGATCAGCGTGGTATGCGGAGAATAGCGTGGGAGCTGTGTTCAATGAGCCGTGGGCTCTCGTGGGACCTCGTGGGACCACGTAAGACGCCATGGGATCTCGTGGGATCAGGGTGGGACGCAATGATATAGCGTGAGACCTGCGTTATATGAGCTGTGGGACCTCGTGGGGCCTCGGGAGTTGCCATGGGGATTCGTGGGATCGCCGTGGAACGTAGTGGTGAAGCGTCGAATCTGCGCTCCATGTGCCGTGAAACCTCGTGGGACCTCGTGGGGCATCATGGAATCAGCGTGGGACGTAGGCAGATAGCGTGGGATCTGTGTTCGATGACCCGTGGAACCTCGTTGGACCTCTTGGTATCTCGTGGGATCAGCATAGACCGTAGTGATATAGCGTGAGATCCGTGCTTCATGAGCCATTGAACCTCGTGAGACCTCGTGAGTCATCGTGGAAACAGCATGGAACGCGAAGGGATAGCACGGGACCTGCGTTATATCAGCCGTGGGACCTCGTGGGGACCTCGTGGAATCAGCATGAGACGCAATGATATGACATCGGACCTGTGTTATATGATTCGCGGGAACTCGTGGGACCTCGTGAAACAACGTAAGACGCCATGGGACGATCGTGGAATCAGCGTGGGACGTGATGATATAGCGTGGGATCTGCACTTCATGACCCGTGGCACCTCGTGTGACCTCGAGGGACCAAGCAAGACGCCATGGAATCATCTGGGACGCAATGATATAGCGTGTGACCTGCGTTATATCAGCCGCAGGACCTCGTGGAACCTCGTGGGCTCTAGTGAGATGCCATGGAACCTCTCGAGATCAGCGTGGGACGAAGTGGTGAAGCTTGGAATCTGCGCTCCGTGAGCCGTAGAACTTCGAGGGTTCTCGTGGGGCATCGTGGCATCAGTTTGACAGGCAGAGGGATAGCGTCAGACCTGTGTTAAATGACCCATGGGACCACGTTGGACCTTGTGGGATCCCGTTAGATGCCATCGGACCTCGTGGGATCATCATGAGACGCAATGTTGTAGCGTGGAATCTGCATTTTACGATCCGCCGGACCTCGTGGAAACTCGTGGGACCTTGTGGAACCTCGTGGAATGAGCGTGGAACGCAGTGGTAGATCGTGTGTTCTGCGTTTCATAAGCCACGGGACCTTGTGGGACCTCGTGGAACCTCGTGAGACGCAATGGGACTTCGTGGGATCAGCGTGGGACGTAGTCGTGGAGCGTGGGATCTGCGCCTGGTGATTCGTGGGACCTCGTGAGACCTCGTGGGGCACCGTGGAATCAGCGTGGGACGCAGACGGATAGCGTGGGGTATGTCTAAGACGATCCGTGGGACCTCGCGGGATCTCGTGGAATCAGCATGGGACGTAGTGGTATAGCGTAGGATCCGGGTTTCATGAGCCGTGGGACCTCGTGGGACCTCGTGGAGCATCCTGAGATCCGCGTGGAACGCAAAGGGGAAGTATGAGAGCTGCGTGATATCAGCCGTGGGACCTGATGGGACCTCGTGGAATCACGTGAGACGCCATGAGACCCTGTGGGATCAGCGTGGGACGCAATGATATAGCGTGGGACCTGCGTGACATCATTGCGTCCCACGCTAATCCGACGAGATCCCACGAGGTCCCACTAGGTCCCACGGCGGAAATAATGCGGGCCCCACGCGTAGGTCATTGCGTCCCACCGGGTCCCACGAAGTCTGACCAGGTCCCACGGGTTTGGGCTGGGTATCTCAATATGTGGAGGTGCTCTTTCTGGACTCACATCTTGATTACTTCCCCATTAATCTTGAAGAATAC
>JAPYYZ010001914.1:0-14104 GCA_030522705.1 Eretmocerus eremicus | reverse complement strand
CCACGCAATCTCACACGGATTCACTCACACATACTGGGTGCCCCCTTCGAGAGGCTGCGCCATCTGCGCCGAGCTTGACGGTATACATTCCCCATTGCACTCTAATCGGGATTACTCAAAGAGTAATCGCTGTAAAATTTTACCCAGTGATGCATTTCATTGATACGCATAGCCGTTTGGAGCTACATTTTCGAAATATTGTATAGCTTTATTTTAAATTAATTTTTCATGAATGTCGGTAAAGTAGGGTTTTGAGACATGCTCTTAACCTTTCCAATCTTGAATATATTGCGTTCCTTCGATTTTGCGTCAAGAATCAAGATTGAGATTTTCACTCGATCAGGAAACTCTTGAGTAGCCTTGGGCACTCATATTTACAAACTTCGCAATGCGATTACTGGCACGTTTAGGATGTATTTATTCGTATTCGTATAACATAGTTATGGGTTTCGCTTTGTGCACTCTCGACACCGTCAACACGCCCTGAGCCGCTCGATTGGAGAGGATCACAAATCCAAATTGTTTAGATGGAATTTGAGCATTGCATACCTCTATCATCCATCTTGTAATTAGTTGACGTTCCTCTGTTCTCCCCCTTTCAATCTAATTAAAGCTTTTGGAAAATCCTGTCCCTTGATCTCACTGTTCAACACTGTTGAACCCGGTTTTGGTAGCCTCTAGTACTTTCCTGTATTGTATCAGAAGAGTTGAAAAAATATCTATGTTAATGTGTTTTCCATAACATCGTCAATATTCGCAAATCAATCCGACTAAAGTCAAGATCAACAATCACAGATTTTAATAAAATGTTCAGTCTCTTCGATCAATGCAAGTTGCAACCAGAACTTTTTTTCAACAATCAACTTGACGTTGGTAATGAGTACCTATAGAAATGCCCCAATGAAAACTCCACCAATCGATTGTCTCGAATTAAAATTGAGAAATTTGTACAATATTAATTGGATTAATTCATAAACCCGAATTTCTAGTAAGGAATTTGTTATGCATTGTGTTTAATATTCTTCTTCAAGGCAAGATCGGAGTGAGCATCCAAGGTATCAATGGTTTTGGCAATTACTGTACTGATTTAAGAAAAGCTGCTAGTTGACAGAACTTGCTGTGTCCAAAGGCAAGTTCTGTTGAATAGACACTCTTCTTGCATTTGAATAGTCTTTGCAAAAACCTCGTATAACTTGATCACTGTATTCTGGTTGAACATAGGACTCTGACTGGCCTTAAGAATGCACTCTCGACTATTCATTGGTGGATTATCTGACCGGGTCCGAGAGCGCGACCTTGAGAAGTTATTCAAGAGATGTGGTAGAATCAAGGATGTTTCCCTGAAGAATGGATATGCTTTTGTGGTAAGTCTAATTTTAATTCATTATTTCTTTTACAGTATGGTAGGGACAAGGGTCTATGTTGGTGGGCTTCCATATGGCACCAGAGAAAGAGACCTTGAGAGATTTTTCAGAGGCTATGGTGGATTCCGAGATGTACTCATCAAGAATGGCTACGGCTTTGTTGTAAGTATGGATAATGAATCAAAGCTCTGCTATTCCCTTGAGAGATTTCATTTCTTTGTTGGAGTAAATGTAGTTATCATTTATTGGGATAGCAGGTGATTATCAAGTTCCTTGAAGTCTACTCTAAAAGTAATGGTACAAGAGCCATTGTCTTACTCTTATATGATTTTGAAATATTTGATTCTTGTTTTGATTATTTCAACATTGATGAATGCATCTTGACTGATACCAACAGGTTTTGTTCCATGTTTCATACTTCGACCTAAAATACCGTCTCACATTTTTTCGGTATTCCTTCCCACACTCTTGGTTATTTTCTTATCTGCAGATTTTAAAAACAATGCTCAGAGACATGGAGCAAGAGCCACTAAAATAAGATTGAAATAGCATTATTTGGAGTCATTCATAAGCTACTGTATTGAAGAGAATGTCCTCAGCCTAATATTGCTCATTTTGTCCATAATTACCATAGCGGAGTTTCCATTCAATTTATTTAAAGCGGCCTACCTTCAAATTCTCGAAACAAATTGTGAAGATGATTTGTATTTGAAGAGGCTTATGGTCCATTTTCCGAAACAAATTTCGAAGATGATTCCTTTGGAAAATGAGGTTGAACTCGCACCTTCAATTAGTGACCCAAGATAGTACTAGAAAGTCCCTGGAAAGGCATTCAGAAAGATACGAAACTTGGTACATTCATGGAATTGCGTATCAAGCCACCTCAATTGAAATTTCGAAATCCTTCAGAGCCTCAGAGAGAAGTTATGAGCAATTATAGAAAAGTCAAATGAGACGGCACTTGATAGAAAATCACGAATACCTCAATACTTCTCTCTAGATCTTCATGAATATGTGTACACTTAGAGAAGAGTGCATGGCAAGCATTGAAAAACAAATATTTTAATAATACAGAGCTCATGAACGTAGATATAAAAATTATAGAGCTTCTTTGCTGCAGACTCGGGGTTGGGTTGTCGCTGTGTGCATTCGTTTTGACATAAATAGGCAAGTTACCCGATTGTAAGATCTAGTATCGCTAGCACTACCCTAAGCTACGTTTCAAGAAATTCATGAGTTTCAAATATGCTAGGAATTGAATCTTTACAAAGGCGATTATGCATGGCTACTTCCCCCACAAAAGTTCTCTATTACTTGAATCCTCCTTTTGGGAGAATTCTGGATACTAATCTGGAAGAGATTGCCAAATTTGTTTTAAAATGTAATATCTGAATGAAATCGGCAAAGAAAAGTTTAGATTGGTGAATTTTGTACTACATAGTATAATCACACTTACTGTCATGAATGGTTCCTGGTTGCTAACATTTGCCAAAACATGAGGGATACAACTATGAGCAAATGTAAGATGTACAAGCTCTCCCAATCAGTATGCTGGTTTGATAATTTCCATGCCAATCTGTGCAAAATTAGTGAAATACCAACATTCAATGACACAAATGAACATGAAAAAAGGATGGAAGCCTGTGACATGGTGATCAACCTCATAAAATCTTGTCCGGGTTCCCATTGACATTCATTACACAACGAGTTAACTCCCTGTTGGTTATTGCATTGCTTCATTGAGATAATCTTGGATTCTGTTTCTCTATGATTTTATTTTCCAGTTCTTATATTTTGTCAATTTTGACTTGAGAAAGATTGCTCATGTATCTCATTGTATTCTGCAATACAGAATGATTCGATTTTGACGAAAACTCTGCAAAATGATCACTTGGAATATTGGTAGCATATCCTGTCTAAATTAATCCCTACAACATTATCGCGGAGTTGTATTTGGTCAAGCTTAAAGTAATAAAGGAGTGCATTGTCTCAAATCCTGATTATAAATTCTTCCAGTGTGCATTAGGCATTTTGCATTTCATTTGGTACATTGCTGAAGTGACAGCTACTCAAATTGTGACAAATACACATCTCTAGATCGAGATGCAACATTGTGTTATTCTAAGAAGAAATCCTCTATTGAGAAATGTATTCGTTTTAAAAGAATGAATGGAGAATTAAATGGCGATCAATTTTCTTTGTTTTGACAGGAATTTGATGACTACAGAGATGCAGATGATGCTGTTTATGAACTCAACGGCAAAGAGCTATTAGGGGAAAGGTAAGATTTCTTGCAAACCCTCATCTTCTCTGCTTGGTGAATGGATGAATTTTAGAGCATGTTACGATTATGGAAATAAATATCCTTTTTCTTCCCCAAAGTTGGTTTTTAAATTGAACGAGTAGTGCTCATTATAACAGCTGTTTTCTACTCTAATATTTTGCCATAATTGATCTGATGATCTTTTTTGACTGCAAATTGCATGAATGTCCAATTCCGCGCACGTAATCACCTTGGAAAGCCGCTGGCCACGCAGGAGCGTGCCGTTTTGTACTTTTGAAAATTTCTACTGGAACTTAACTAGACAATTTTTTTATACATCATCTATCAACTGATCCATTCATTCCTCATCAACGGAATGGCCGTGAAACTTGAACTCCTAATACAATTTAATGAGCCTCTTCTTATGTGCATGTCGTGAACGATGGTGGAGTTTGACTGATTAACCTATCAGTTGCTCCTCAACTATAATGATCTGAATCAGGGAGTTGCTTGCACTTGTCTATCAGTAATCGATCCAGTAAAAATACAAACCATACGATCAGTATTTCAAGGGACACTTTCTGATAACAAATGATGGTTTCCCGTCTCAACGTAATTTCATCAATTCCCTGTCAGTGAATTTCCAAAAAAATTACGAGTTCTGTTGAAGAATTTTCTAGCACCATACAAAAAAGAAGACGCCTCGCCCTCTCGTCTCAATCATCACTCTCCTATACTCTTAATATTGGTGTGATATCTGTCATTTTGCTAGGTAAAGATACAGCATTTGTCACGTATTGTACATGAAGTTTCTAATCTTTTTCTCATGAACCAGTCCATTCACGACCCTTTACCCAGTAAAACGAAGAACTGGAAACTATTCACTTAGAAAATCTGGAGCTTGTTAACTGTGAACAAAGTTGGAGGCATGCATCCTCTGAACGAATCTGAATAGTGAATGTTGACAGCCAAACGAGAATGTATCCATTGGTCACTCTCCATTTGATTAATCAAAATAGTTATTATACTATTCTTTTTTTTCTATGAGCTTCGTAAAGATGATTTTTGTAGTTTTGCATCATTCTTGATTTACTCAACCTTTGATGTCTTTTTTCTCGCCAGTTTTGTCTCTGGATCGCATTCGGAACCGTAGCTAATCTTTACACATGGGTTTGCTTCCATACATATTCTTGTAGAAAATCTTTTTGATTGTCTCTATTTCTGAAGGAACCCACACCAAAATCCAAATCTTGATTTGACGAAGTTGAGTTTTGTAGGAGTCAGTTTCTCTCAAAGAAATGGGGCCCCGTTTTGGCATTACTATATAGGGTCTGATGATCGTGAGAATTGCATCTTTCAATTAAAAACCATCTGCTCCATTTTAACTAACATCTATGCATGAATATTACATCTTAATCACTGTGTAGACCAACAATTTGGACCGAAATTGAGCCAGGTTTTTTGCTCACGTTCAGATGAAAGTATGTTCCTGCTTTCGGTCGATAGCCTGTTCTTCCACTTGTTACCTTCCATTTATTGTTTCATGGTCTCTGATCAGGAATCAAGTTCTGCGATGCGGTAGCCGTGCACGCTCCACATCAGTCCAATCCTGAGCATGCAAAAACTTCGATGATCTAAGTCAAAAGATGGGTTGTCGAATCATTGTTATCGTATTCGTTAACTCGTCGTTTAGCCCAAATCTGAAAAGTATACGAGTTCAAAGAGGCCGACTGTCTACCTATCCAATAGGGTAGGAAGTGTGTCCGGTCAAGTCATTCCCACATTTCTCGAATACTCTTGCAATTTGGGCTCACCGACCAGTTGACGTACACAAGTTAGACCCTGACAATGAGCCAACAAGTCTTTTTTCAACCCGAATCGTAAAGGTTTTCGAGAAAGTTGGACTGAAATTTCATCTTCGTGGGGCACTGTTGAACCGCATTGTCATGACATGATGTAACATAGAACTGAAATTTTCACGAACCGCAATAATTGGAAAGCGTTGTCTGGTCTGCCAGTAAACTAATGAATCGAATCGCATCACGCCTTGCATGAGCTTTGGAATAGGCTGGATTACTATAGGGATAGTAATACACCTTTTTTGCTTCTGTATAGTTGGATGACATTTATTGATGATAGTTTCTTCTCGGACTTTTTTCAGATTCATATCATTGTGATTAACTTGATGAATTACACTAAATACAAAAACTTATATGAACCACCCTGAAAACCCACCCAAGACCCATCAAAATGGATCTTTTGGTACATATTGCACATGACTCATAGACATCTTCAAATCATGATTCTCTTGCAAGTTTGCATATTTGGATTTGGTTTTTATAAATTTTTCAAATATTTGACTGATGAATATATGTAGTTGTGTATATATTCATGCATTTCTGAGTCTTGTGCAATCTTACTCCCCGCCATTTTGAATTACGTGCATCAATTTATCTTGAATGTATCAAACACACCAAAGGGCATTTAGTCTGGGAAAATGTTGCAAAATTTTATTGGCAATTATGTGTCAAATTCATGACTGAAGTTAATTTTCCATTTGTGTTTTTAATTGAAATATCCCGAAGATTCTGCAAATCAAAGGATCAGAATATTTATGAAATTGGAAGAAGAAAATTCTTCAATTCAGGTTTTAATCTTGTTCCATTCTGAGTAATATTGTCTGCTAGGAAGTGGTTAGGGTACTCATTATATCTAAAGATCCCTATGACATTTAGATTTTTCATCAACCCTGTACCGAACTTTCTTTCCAAATTTCAATTATTGACACATTTTTTTTCATTTTCTTGAGCTGGCAAGTTATTTCTGGATATTTCTTCCCAAGTAGCGTCAGTTGAGACAAACTGGAGCCGCAGCGAAATTGATGTAAGATATGTGTTACAGGCAAAGTCCAAAATGTTAGCAATTTGCGGATTGTCTGCAGGCAAAATCAACCCATTGCATATTTTTGTCCAGTATCCTAGACAAGTTCAATCCTACCATGATTTCTGATGAGTTTTCAGATTATCGAATTATAATCGTTTATCATGATTGAGCTCTTATTAATCATACTGAGATTTTGTTGAAACAATGTTGGAGGTCGATCATTAGGAACTCACATGACCTGAAGCTAAATCGTTTGATAAGATATATAATTTCGTTGAATTCCTTGGAAACATTGTTAAATACCCATTCACAAGTTCAAATTTGTGAAATCTAAGTGGAGCTCTTTTCCGGGGGTGGGTCATCACTCGAGGCAAAGGCAAGGGTTATGAAAACCCGAGTAAAAACACTGTTCCTTCATTTTAACGATTACACTACCAATCCTTTTTAAACTTATATTATTCTGACATCTCTAGACTGAACTACAGAAACTAAGAAATGGAGAGTTCCAGTTGTTGATGACTTTTTTTGATAACTCAGAGAGAAGAACTTTTTTTTTATTACACCGAGAAATGAATTTCAGACGGTATATGAGCAAATCTGCAATGTTGAAGCTCTTATATCAAGTCCTTCTACGTCGTCAATCATATTGCTTGAAAACGTGTGATGATGAAGTTTATTATTTGAATTTTGCAACGAAGCAGCGCCAGGGGATGAGATATAGAAATTAGGGAAAGATGCATTTTTTTGTTTGAACCATCGCTGTAATTGTAACATTGATCATTTATAATGTAGTCGCATAATTTATTCGGTCGGTGAATTTTTCTACTAAAAAGTTCAAATGGAAGTTTCAAAATCATGTTGAGAAATTCAACTGTTCAGTTGTTAATAGATCTACAAATAGAAAATCCGAAGATTCATGACGCGTCTTCACGAAGCGAAATGTGAAAAATCTTGTAAAGAGATTTGGGCTCATTGATTCATGAAAACATGCATAGGTTTTAGCAGCCAGTATACATGTATATAGCCTATTCAGGAAAAAGATCAGTCGAGACGGCTAGTTGGATTTGAACAGACCCTTATATTATAACATGGTATCATTTATTGTATTTCGCTGCATAGTACCTGTCCATTAAGGTCGATTATTATATTAGCGCGACTCGCTAAAATAAGAGCAAGAATAACCCAAGTACTGTTTGGTAAACTTCTTATTTGATCACTCAGTTGTATGCTTGTCGTATTGCTTGAGTACAAATTACCTCCAGTTGAAGGGAATCTTGACGCCGCGCCCTTTTTCCTCTACCATTGGGAACAAATTATTTGCCTTCATTTTATTAAAGTTCTCTTTCTGGACAAAGTTCTCCTCTTCAAGTATTCAGGTTGGCCATCCCAGTAAAGTAGGATAGAAAAGTAATAATCGATAACTGGAACTCTTTAGTGATTTACTTGGCTTTGCCAGCAGGCTACGCAATATACGCACATAGCCTACGAAAAATATATACATACCTCGTTTCGGACTTTGCTTGTACCATATATAAGTGTACATACATATCTCCTGACTCACCAGTTTGCTTTTGCCCAACACTGATTTTGAAAACACCTTCTGAAGTTGAAATGACTCTTCTTCCATTCACAACTGTATCATGGTTGATCAATTTGCAGAGGTTTTGTAAATGCTCTGAACCTCCGACTGTGGAAGGAGTGAGAAATGGAAAAAGTTGAGAATATGTTGGGCTTGAGGAGTGAGAATCGCGGGAGACATCGATGGAAATTGACGGAGATCCTAAAAGGATGAGAGAGATGACGTAGAGCTATAGAGTCAGTTGTAAACTTAGGCGGGGTTTTTTATTGGGTGTGTTTCAGAGTGGCGGTCGAGATAGCACGGGGTGGTGTTTCAGGGAGACGAGGCGACCGTGGTTTCGGACGCTCACGCTCCTGGAGAGACAAGTAAGCATATCCCATTTTTGTATTAATCTTGTTACAGAATAACTGTAGAGAGGGCCAGGGGAACTCCTAGAGGTAGCGACCAGTGGCGCTACGGGGACTCTCGAGGCCGGTATGGTGGGGACTCTAGGCGATCTGCGTAAGACCAGCACTACCTATGATTTTATTTATCATTCTTCTTATCCTCTTTGAATCTCTTCCTCCACTAGATTTACTGCATCGCCGCTCGTTGTGAAAAATCGCGCTCAACGGCTCGCAACTTATTTAAAACATGAATTTTCTTATCGCAGCTTTGTTATCATGTGATGGACGTTGCGTATCCCGTTTACTTTCGAGTTTCAAATCGTAAAGCACCTCGAGTCGAGAGAAAAATTTTCACTTTACGTTGGATTATCACCAATAGGATTCGGAATGAACTGATTGTAATCGCCGTATTTACAGTTAGGATTTAGATGACCAATAGAGTATATCTTAACGGTTCACTTACCTCAATATTTTACAGCAGTTATCTCACCATCTCATCATTAAAATCACTTGATTATTTTTCAAATGCTTGTATGTGTTTCGAGAATCGATGCGATACGTAACTTTAATCAGAAGATGAGAAAAAATTCTTTGTCTTCAAAACGTGTGGATCATTTTTTTCGTTTGGAACAAGGAAATACTCGGATAAAAATTCATTTCAATCAGTCGCTCTTTTGTTGAATTCGCTTCAGTTGGAGCAATGGGATTCGTCTCTTTCATAGAGATGAATGGAAAATCTCCATGGTCTCTCATGCTCATCCGTCTATTTTTTCTTTCCTGCGGAAAGGACCACTGTGAGAGTATAATTTTGAGAATTTCCACACCGGTCGTTATAACATGACTTTTCCACATGTGACGCATCTTGCGCGCACAATATTTTCGTACTATGAAAATCCTATGTAGATTGTACTTCATGCATTCATAAATTTCTACATCCCCGTAAAGAATCTCTTCATTCATTAAACTTTTTTTTCTTAAAAACATCTAATGGTTTGTTTGGTATTATGTTTGTTACAGCCGAGACGATGGACGTCACGAAAGGTACGATATGGTTCATTTTGAGTGGATTCTTGAACAGTGTTGTAGCTGCGCACTTATCGTATGAAAAATTTTCAACGGTAATCCCGAATACCTTGACGATTCAGATTAACAGCCGAATTGCCAAGTCATTCATTCTGTTGAAGTCCACTGTAGTGGAAAATTGCGTTTTGCAATAATTTGTTATAATTTTTATTCCGTGTATCATGAAAATCTGATTCAAATCCAGTAAATTCCCTAGTCGTTGGAGAAACATGTTGTCACATGAATGAAGCCTGGATAAAAGTTTTTGATACAGAGACAAAAACTAAAAAATTTCCGAGTCTCTAGTTTAGCCTTTTTCTATAGTTCATACATTAGCAACTTTTTGAGAACCGGAAGTAGTTGTAGTGAGCTGGTTTGACTTGAATCAGGAAAGCTAAATCAAAAAAGGAAAACTCTTACCTCATGATTAACCTGACTTGTACCAAGCAGCCAAAAATCGTTGTCCCTTCTAACGTCATATTGATTCGTATCAAATAACGAGTTTTCGATTCTGTTATTCAACAACTGTCAACTTAGAATGTCAAGGTTTCGAGAATACCGGAAAATCTTTTCTACGTGCACAGTTACTGAATGTGTTTGAAATGAGTGCAACAGATGAATGGTTTTGTGCCTGTGCAATGAATGCTGGATGGACTTTTTTTCATTACTTTTAGTTGAACTTGATTTTTCATGTAGTAATTTGCACTGGAGGACTTATCTCAGACATATTGCACCTTTCTCCAACTTATATTTCTGTTCACATGATATCCCTTTTTACAGAGATAGTGTGAACAGAAACTCCAGGACCTCATCTTCTAGCTACAAGCAATCATTGCCCAGGTACATAAATATAATGTTTTGTTACAGAAATCAGAATACTATAGATGTGTTTTGAATTTCTACTTTGAACCAAACCTCCTATCATCACATTTGCTATCATCCAGATGATACCCTCAAATGAGGTAATGGGCTGTATGTCCTCTGACTTTTTATTTCTCTCCCTGATTCCTCTTCATTTGTGAGTAAGACAAACATCATCACCCCATTTTCAAAATGTTGCTTTGCCTAGAGATGATATCTATTGCCCTAGCAAAAAGATTAGATGACACAACAAGAATTATTAATCGGAAATCGTATCTCTCACTGTTGTCAGTAAATTTATGTAATGATTCAACGCTCAAGTCTACACTGACTTCTTTGATAAGTGAGACTCTTGTTATTTCAGGAAATTTTCCAATCGTTGTACCGTTTCATGTAGGCTTTTCAAATCATGTAAAATTGATGAAAACCTTTCTGCATGCCCGATTTTTTTGATAAATTACTTGGAAATTTGTAGATTCAAAGTTTTGCCCCAAAATTTGATTGACCACTACCACAAGGAATGTTCATCATACCAAGCAATTTGATGTCAGTAAAGCTGTTGAACCTCCATATCAATCCTTATGATCTCAAAACTTGAACTTTTGCCAGATAGTACCAATAAGTGTGACTTTGAGGATATGCGTTGATAGGAAAGTGGAGAATACCTTACTCAAGTTTCAATTCGCAAAGTAGGATTTGTCATCCGTGGTATGAAACATGGTCGTTTTTTAGATAGGAAAGTCCTCGATCAAACCGTCTCGGAACTACGAACTAAGATCAAGACCAAGCTTGGTATTCTGAGTATATGTAGTGCGTTGCTTAATCAGGTTTCGAAAATTAATCGGAAATTTGACGCAAAGGGTGAATCATGAGGAGTCTCACCCGACTTCCTCTAGCTCCAAGTTCGAGGCTTCGCTTGCGTATACTGTACCATTGTCGAGATGCGCTCTCAATTGAACGCATCGACGAGACATGTCCAACTTGAGTAGAGACTGAATATGTTTAGAAGCCTCTACTTGAAGTACAATCTAAATTCACATTTGCCGGCAATGGGCCATCGAATCATAATGGACTGTCGGTTTTATTCGTCATCTCATGAAATCGATGATCCTTGAGTGAATCTAGCTTGATCATTTCCAAGTATGTTCTCGTTTCGTCCATCATCTCGGACTTCTCTCAGTCGAGCCGTTCTCAAGTAACAATAACACCCATGAACTTGAAAATTTTTTTCACCCGAAAATTCGCTTCCAACAGTCACTTCTGCTTTGACAGAGTAACTTCTTGCATACTTATTGCCAGAAATCAAGCGCTTGGCATTTCACAATTTACGTACAGTCTCGATCACTTACAGGTATGGACCACCAACAAGAACTGAATATCGTCTAACAGTCGAAAACTTGTCAAGCCGAGTAAGCTGGCAGGTAAGTTTGCCCAAGAAATTTTTTTTGTCACATTTTTCCAATTTGCTTGCGAGTTCACTATCATGCATATCATCATTCTTCCTTATTTTAATTTGTTGCTTTCTTGTAAAGATATCGAATCGCGATGTGTGCAAAACGTTGATAATCTATTTATATTAGAAATCGTAATTTCACTGATTTAGGGAGGATACTTAGTCTGTTATTACTAAAGTACATTAGCTTTTTGAAGCCAGCTTCCCAAAACGTAAATGACGCTCACTGTTATGATTTGATTTTTGTATTCATTAATTCGATTTTGGAAAATCTCGTAATGTAATTTTTGATCAAGTAAGTCTATGGGTTTCCTGTCACATGTATAGTATAGTTGAGAAGAGCTCTAAGATTAGTAGAGAAGATTACGTGAAGAGTTGTCATGAAATCAAGAATCATCATGGAGGATTGGGCAGAAGAGAATGGATTGTTTTCGGCCAAGGGTCAGTTTAGGGTAATGGGTAATCTATTCCACACAAAGGGGGCTTCAAGAGGGCTTCATGCATCCGAAGGCGCGAGAAAGACAGCAACGTACCAGACGTGAGTGATCAAGTTCATCATCAAACCTAAATACATGGGGCACTGAGGGCACCTGTCCTTGAAGAAAGAAGAGTGAAGAATCATGGGAAATCAAGAAGACGATGAACCCATCCATTCGCTAACTACCGCACTTCCCCACCCGTAACCAAACGAAGTATCCAAGACCATTATCTATTTAGGGATTGACTGAAAAAACCAAGCCTTACTTGATCAAGTTGCATTATAATTGACGAGATGATTTCAATTTAGATCTCATCCTCCCATTTCGTGAAGATTCGGCGGTTTAGATCCGGTGTTCTTAGCCTTTTTTCTGTATTTTTCTTTCCTCCATTTGAATCAAGTTGTAGCAAGCAACATATTCATTCCTCCAAGTATATGAACAAAACAATGATTTAAAAACAACCCAATTACAAAGATAAAAACATTGATGTTCTTTCCGAAGAGTCCTATCCTCTTCGCCGTGGAAGGACGGTGACCAATTAGGGCCGAGTAAGAAACAGAACCGATGTCGTACACACGATGAATGAGACACAGAGACGATGGCAGGCAGCCCAGGCCTTGAGGTGTCATCGGTGCATTCTCAGTTGGTTGGCGATCATATCAGAGAGAGAGAGGCATCAACACTATCACTCGGGCTTATCCTCCACAAATGGCCCAACCACCTCCAAAGTGTGTGCAATCAATTTCACCGTGAAATCCCAGGCGACGGTGTAGACATGGTCATAGTATCGTCTTGTCTCTCTCTCTGTCAAACAACCGCTCCCCCCTTGTGACTGTCGAGGGATGCTCTTTCTGGCGTTTGTCTACTTTCAACATCGACTGGCAATGACTTCTCCAAGAACAGAAAAATCACTCGAGGGAGAGAGGCTTTTCCAGCAAATCTTCCAGCGCCATGGCCTCCCTCTCTTGGTCTTTGCTCAACATCACTCATTTTGGAGACAGAGTAAATCTTTGTTCTTACAAATCATTAGATTCCAATGATTTCAGTTTTCGCATGACGAGCCTTTTCATCTTTTTCCTTGAGGCGATGCGGGAGTCGTGGATTCCGAAAACTACAATGATCGAAGTTGAAAGATGAGTTGTCAAGTCGTTGTTACTATCTAACTTGTATTTATCAACTCGTCGCTTAGCCCAAATCAAAGAAGTATTACAGAAAAATGGGAATGACTCGACCACAGTCACTTCCTAACCTATCAAAATAGCAGAAAATGGAACCCATTTTTCTCTAATACCCTTTCGATTCTGGCTAGACGACGAGTTGACAAATACAAGTTGGATAATACCAATGATTCGACTAATCGTCGTTTGACTTCAGTCATTGAAGTATTTGCGAAAATCGGGCCCAAAGCTCAACGTGCACGGCCACCGCATCGCTCCAATCATGTACCGAAGATCTTCAGATTTCAGAGAATAGTGGGAGGACTTTCCTATATTTCCATGCTTGGAGTACAATTGACTCAATTCTTGAAACTTCGCATCGTGGTGACATTTGGAAAGAATCACACTTGAATTTTGTTGTTCTTGAGAACTTACCAAAATTGTCGTTTGGCTGGAATGTCAACTCTATAATTTTTTCAATTATTTCATGACCAGCAATTCATTCAAGTTTTGAAAAGCATTTGTTTGATCTTAATGATTCATCTTTCTCCTGATTGTAACATATTTTGTGTACAAGTTCATCTAGCCTACCATGTAGATAGTCTCATTTCAATGAA
>JAPYYZ010001913.1:0-14105 GCA_030522705.1 Eretmocerus eremicus | reverse complement strand
TCTCAATTTGAACGAGCACCTGGATCGGACGCGTTTTCAATCTTCTCTCACAAAATGAATATTGCGTCTAAAAATATTCTGTCTTTTGTAAAGTCGTTCTATCGATGCCCTCTATCGATGCCATGCATCACATTTTTTCTTCTCCGCCGCATGCAAGTTCTCTATTGAAAATTGCAAGGAGAGAATGATGAGATCATTCGGCAGAAGGATCTCCACGTTATCACCGCTTTCTGGCTCATCTCGATTCATTATTGGGCATGGAGCGCATCAACATTCTGGTATTGAATCTCAAAATGCACTACCATTGCACGGCTTGTGACGTTGAAAATGGTCTCGTTTGATCCAGAATATCATAAGCACACGAATCAGTGCACGCGATGGTCAATGGTTGTGTCAGACGGCTGTTTAATCTGCAGAAAATTCGTGTCTTTGCTGAGTTCTTCAAACTATTGTGAATATCCAAGTTAGCGCCGAAACGGATTTTCTCACGTCAAACGGAAACGAGATTCTCCAAATAGTATTTTTGCGCTCAAAGTCATATTCTCGTCATGTCAAAATATTATTCAAATATCGTCAGGTGACATTGATCGATTATCCAATTCAGTATTATCATTGAATTGCTTGTATTGAATCTTCAAACAGAGCAGCTTTCTCCGCCGGATGATGCGGATAAAGCGCTTCCATAACCAAGAATCGAACGCCTCAAAGTTAAATCAAGCTTTTGTAGATGAATTTTTCGGAGGGAATTGCTGCGAGCATCAGAATCTGCGTGATTCGATCTATCTACCCCTGAGATTCGGTTGAATTCCACCGAGGGTAGAAATCTCCGCTCTGCTGCGGTGTCCTTCGTTTGACAAGGCCGAGTGTAAACAGTAAATGGGTGGTGCTAATTTGATGCGAAAGTCCCCTACATAGAACTCTGTCAACCTCGGGTGGAATGGCTCCTTCTTGAATCTGGAACACGCTTGTTTCCCTGTATCGTGCAGTCTGTATGTATTAATTGTTGATATTTTCCCCATTTTGACTGTGACACTACTGACGTTCTCTGCTTTCAGAGGACAATACTTACTAGAATGATCTCCATGGTTCTGACATTGTCTCTCTTCCATGAGTCACATTAACGCCTTCTCTACATTTTCACCTTCACTGAACGTGGAACTTGGAAGGTATCAATCATAGTTTTGTGAGCTTCTCCTCTTCCAAAATGGACCGGATAGGTGAGATGGCTCAGAGAGGGGCAAAATGGACAGGGTGGATCAGAACGAACAGGGTGGGGCAAAACGGTCAGTGTGGTTTAAAGTGAACCGGGCGGGTGAAATGGCTCTGAGTGGGCGAAATGGACGGGTTGGGGTAAGCAAAGCCCAAGCAGTGTAAAATTGTTGGGGGTCGACCAATTTACCCACTCAGCCCATATTGCCGAGCTTGTACGCGAGTTCGGAGCTCGTGCGCGAGAATCAACTGTACCCCTGCTTCGGAAGGTCTGCGCAACCACACACGTTGATTCGAATACTGGCGTACGTCAGACAAAACGTGACAAATCCTCGCGTACATGAGCCGATTTCCGTACTCGCGTACGCGAGGCATCAATGCTGCCTCGGCCTCGGATAACCGTGGTGTATTCGAGTCATTTTGAAGTTTCGCGTACGCGAGAATAGACTTGGCCTCGGTTGCGGAAGAAGCCTCGCGTTCGTGAGCCAGTTCAAATACTCACGTACGCGAGACCTAACGGTACAAATCCCCGCGTACGCGAACCGATTACCGAACTCGCGTACGCGAGATAATCGATGCTGCTTCGGCCGCGAGAGATATTCGTGTACGCGAGCCGATTCGGGAGCTCCCGTACGCCAGATAAGAATGACAGGTTCCCTCGTACGCGATACGATTACCGAACTTGCGTACGCGGGGATACACTTCGCCTCGGCCGTGGAAGACCTTCGCGTAGGCGAGATATTCAAAACTGTCTCGGCCGCGAGAGATATTCATGTACGTGAGCCGATTCAAAAGCTCCCGTACGCGAGATGGAAATCACAGGTCCCCTTGTACGTGAGCTGGTTCTCGATCTCGCCTACGCGAGAGATTTATTGCTGCCTCGGCCGCGGAAAATCTTGGCACACGCGAGCCAATCTCGAATCTCACGTACGTGAGGATGAACTTTGCCTCAGCGGTGGAAGACGTGCGTGACTACGCGAGTTGTCCATTCTTAAACTTGCACCCTGCCGACCTTCGCGTGAGCTAGCCGATTCAAATACTTGCTTACGCATGACTCAACGTTCAAAACTCTCGCGTACGCGAGCTGAATTCTAAATTTGTGTACGCGAGGATCAATTTTGCCTCGGCCTCGGGAAACCGTGCTGTTCTCAAGCCGAGCTCGCGTACGCGAGAATCGACTCCGATTTGTCTTCGAAAGACCCGCGCCAGTACGCGCGTTGTATCGAATACCCGCGTACGCCACATGAAACGCCACAAATCCTCGCGTACGCGACCCGATTTGGAAACTCGCGTACGTGACAATGAACTTTGCCTCGGCCGCGGAGAGCCCGTGCAAGTATGCAAATTGGCTATAATATTCGCGTGTGCGAGACCCCCCTGTTACCAGTTATCGCGTACGCGAGCCCATTCTCAAACTCGCGTACATGAGAATCAACTAGGCTCGGCCACGGAAGACCCTCGCGTACCCTATCCGATTCAGATCCATGCTCACGCGCGACTCAACTCTCGCGTACGCGAGCCGAGCTCCAAACTCGTGTGCGCGAGAGACTCAATGCTGCCTCCGCCGTGGGAAATCCTCGCGTGCGCGAGCCTATTTGAAGACTTGCTTATGCGCAACCCAACCTTGCTTTGGCTGCGGAAGACCCTCGCCTACACGAGACAATTCAAAAATTTTGCTCACGCAAGTGGCCACGTCATGAACTTCCGCGGACGCGAGCCGTGCTCCGAACTCGCGTAAGCCAGAGTTTCAATGATTCCTTGGCCTCGGAGAGCCGTGGCGTAATTGAACCCATTTTCAAACTCGCGTACGCGAGTTTCTATTTGATCTCGGCCACGGGAGACACTCGCTTACGCGAGCCGATTCAATTACTTGCTCACGCAAGACCCAACGCTACAAACTCTTGAGTACGCGAGAGACCTGATACTGCCTAGACCTTGGAAAACCGTGGTGTACTTTAGCTGATTCAGAAACTGGCGTGAGCGAGATCCAACTTTGCTTCCGTCGCAGGGGATCTGCGCGAGTACGCTAACCGGTTTCCGCTCTTGGCTACGCGAGAGATCCAATACTGCCCCGGCTGCTGGGAGTCTTCGTGTTTGCGAGCCGATCCAAACATTCGCATGCGCGAGATAGAACGTTCCGAATCCTCGCGTACACGAGCCAATTACTGATTTTGCTCACGCGAGAGAGTCGATGTTACCTCGGCCGCGAGGGATCCTCGTGAGCACGAGTCGATTCCCGAACTCGCTTCCGCGCAACTCATCCTCGCTCCGGCCACTGGAGACCCTTGCTCATGGGAGCCAACTCAAATACACACGAACGCGAGCTGATCTCCGAACTCGCGTACAAGCTCGGCAATATGGAATGAGTGGGGTAAATTGGTCCACCCCCAACCATTTTACACTGCCCGGGCCTCGTTCACCCCACCCTTGCCATATTATTGCCCTACCCTGCTCATTTCAACCCACCCTGTCCATCCCACC
Organism: Eretmocerus eremicus; assembly: GCA_030522705.1. NCBI lineage: Eukaryota > Metazoa > Arthropoda > Insecta > Hymenoptera > Aphelinidae > Eretmocerus > Eretmocerus eremicus. Next base: position 10,415 of record JAPYYZ010001913.1, on the reverse strand, counting down.
CGCCCGGTCAACTCTAAACCACCCTGATCATTTTGCCCCACCCTTTCCGTTCTGACCCACCCTGCTCATTTTGCCCCACTCTGAGCCATTTCGCCCATCCGGTCCATTTTGGAAGAGGAGGAGCTCACAAAACAATGATTAATATCTTCCAAGCTTCATGTTCAGTGAAAGTCAACATGTAGAGAAGACGTTAATGTGACTTATGGGAGAGGGACAATGTCAGAATTATGGAGATCATTTCAATAAGTATCGTCCTCTGAAAGCAGAGAACGTCAGTAGTGTCACAGTCAAAATTGGAGAAATATCAACCGTAAATACATGCAGACTGCACGATACAGGAAAACAAGCCTGTTCCAGATTCGACAACAAACCATTCCACCCAAGGATTAACAGAGTTGTATGTAGGGGACTATTTTATCAAATCAGCTCCACCCATGAACTGTTTACACTTGGCCTTGGTAAACAAAGGAGACCGCAGCGAAGGCGGTGATTTCTGCCCTCGGTAGAATTTAACCAAATTTTAGGGGTAGATAGATCGAATCACGCAGATCTCAATGCTTGGAGCAGTATCTCTTGTAGAATTCATTTGCATTAGCTTGTTTCGTTTCAAAAGCATTCGATCCTTGGTAATGGGAGCGCTTTGTTCACATCATCCAGCGGAGAACATGACCCTATTTGAAGAATCGATACGAGCATTTCAATGATAATACTGAATTGCATAATCGATCAATGTCACTTGGCAATATTTGAACATTATTTCGACGTTACGAGAATATGACTTCGAGCGCAAAAATACTATTTGGAGAATCTCGGCTTATTTGACGTGGAAAATTTCCGGCGCTAACTCGGATATTCACATTTGCTCGAGGAACTGAGCGAGGACACGAATTCTCTGCAGATTAAACAACCGTCTGACATAATCATTGATCATCATGTGCATTGATTCGCATGATTGATATTCTGAATCGAACGAGACCTTCCTCAATGTCACAAGCCGTGCAACGGTAGTGCATTTCGAGATTCAGTACCAGAATATTGATGCACTCCATGCCGAATGATGGATCAGGATTAGCCAGAAAACGGTGATAACGTGAAGATCATTCTGCCGATTGATTCCATCATTCTCTTTTTGCAATACTCAATTGACCCATGAGGCCACGACCCCGCGCCCGTTCTCATTCTTAGATTTGCCCTGGTTCCTCTCATCCCCCAGGTGAATGAGGGAAGATTTTTTGCTTAGGTTGACGAAATGAAATGCGGCATACGACCCTCAGGGAGCTATACTGCTCAATGGTTCGTCACTTGTCAATGAAGTTAGTTTTCTCTATGTTTCTGTATTCCGCGATGCGATTATCAGAATACTAGAGTGCTCATTTTTTGAGACCAAAATATACGAGGATGGGTAATTATGAGTCCGCAATCGTTCGTGAGTCACAAAAAATTAGAGAATGAGACTAAGCCCGGGGGCGTAGCCTGATGAGTCGATTGGATATCGCAATAAGAAAGTGATGGAATCAATCGGCAGAATGATCTTCTCGTCATCACTGTTTCCTGGCTAATCTCAATCTATTATTTGGCATGTAGCGCATCGATATTTCAGTATTAAATCTCAGAATGCACTACCATCGTGCGGCTTGTGACATTGAGAATGGTCTCGTTCGATTGAGAACATCATAATCATACAAATCAATGCACGCGATGGTCAATGATTGTGTCAGACGGCTGTTTAATCTGCAGAAAATTCGTGTCTTCGCTGAGTTCTTCAAACTATTGTGAATATCCAAGTTAGCGCCGAAACGGGTTTCCACAAATAGAACCGAGATCCCCCAAAAAGTATCTTTGCGCTCGAAGTCATATTCTCGTAATGTTGAAATGATACTCAAGTATCGTCAGGTGGAATTAATTAATTGTGCAATCCAGTATTTTCATTGAAGAGCTCGGATTGACCTCCCGAATGGAGCCTCGTTCTTTGCCGGAGAATGTAAGCAAAGCGCTTCCATAACCAAGAATCAAACGATTTTGGAACGAGTCAAGCTTTTGCAAATGAACTCCTCGAGAGATACTGCTGCAAGAATCATAATCTGCGTGATTCGATCTATCTACTCCTGAAATTTGGTCGGATTCCACCGGGGGCAGAGATCCCCGCTCTTGCTGCGGTGCCCGCCCCCCCCCCCCTAAATGGCAGCTCATCACTGATTGAAGTCCACTAGCTGAAATGAGAAAAAGTGCACCAACTACCACTCGTCTCCAAAATTATTGGAGACTAGGGTGAATAGAATCACTCATCTGAATCAACTGCTCGCTAATAGCCCATGCGGAGCCACCTGCCACTGCTTCGCGAGACCGCAAAGGAAGCTCTCACCCTCCGTGGAGTACAAGCGAAAGCGCACGACCGGACACTCGCGAGGCAACAGCTTGAGCTGTAGCCTCGCGAACCCAGGACGACTCGACGTTCCTGCCGGGTCGCCAGAGACGATAAAAGCTGTGGAATATCCTGGGCTTTGATGCGACACCGAGATCCACATAACCTCGAACGCGTACTTGTCGAGCGTCACGCTCGCATGACGCTAGTGTCATGCTCGAGCTTGCGGGTGAGACGCTCATGACGCTCCAGCGAGACGCGGATGACGCTGCATGACGCCCCGGTGAGACGCTCATGACGCCTCGGCGAGACGCAGATGACGCTGTCGGGCGTCATAGATGACGCATCATTCGATGATGTTGCAATTTCAAGTACAAATCGGATCAGCCCGTACAAATTCTTCAAATATTCCTCCCGAGTAGCTCATTCCGTCAATTTCATCGCTATTCCCGCTGGTAATGAACTTCAAGATCGAGCTGTATACACAATGTTATTGCGGACAGTTCGTATTCTTATTCTCGATGTGTGACCCGAGGCCTGAATGTCTCTTATACTCGACTTCCTCGATCTTGATTCACTTCGACGTTAGATCTCGATTGCTTTGTACGGATTAGCCCCAGTGCATTCTTCTCTGCCTCGAAATTATATAATCGCGTAACCGATTTCGTTCGTCGTGGCGTGTGTGTTGCTCGTTTCTTGCAATGGAGGGGGATTTCGTGTACGAATTTGAGAAAAATACTGGTCTTGATGATTTTATCTACCAGAACATCAACCCATCGTTGAAAAACATTAGGCTCGTAAATTCCCTGGCTGCTGTTGGTAGGCAAGCCAAAACTCTACCGAGTGAAGAAATCCAGCGTATTGTGAACACGCATATGATATCATCGGGGTACAAGTTTGCGTGTTCGAGCTTAACATTTGAGAAATATCATACTGACATACCGCGTCTTAGTAGAGTCGAGAATACGGGGACATCGAGCAATGTTGAGCTTTCAAACGATCTGTGGGCTGAGCTGGACGACCTGTCGCGCCCACCAACTCCGAGTGAAGTTCTAAAAATTTCTGCCAATCAATCGGAAAAATTAGAATCTCCTCAGTATCAGAAGCTATGTGAAAACCTCGTTGATTTTCTCCCAACTCGCTCTGTTTCGCCGTCTTACGCTATGAATATCGAGTCTGGAGAAAATGTTGCTTGGATTCATCGAGCGGAATCCGAATATTCTCAAGAGCAATTTGTCCACGTTGGAGGATTTTGACCTGAATAATATGCCAGGGATCAACGATAGCATGTAATATCTGTCCAGTCGACTCTCCGTGTCAGACATTCACGTAGAAGACTCGAGAGCAGGCTCGTTCAATCATGTGACGTTCAACCTGTGTAAAGGTCAACAAATGTTGCCTTCCAGGATGTGGGTTATTGTTCTTGACAATTATGAGTTGGAGAGTGTAGTGTACAAGGGGATGTCATCTCAAGGAACAGACAGTGTCACTTCGAAAATTGCAATCTGTTATCACATACCTGACCATAAAGATGTCTACCTCACCCCTCCTTCCCTTCGCAAACATGATATCCCTCTCCCAAATATTCTTCCAATTCCCTGGTGACATTGTTTATGTGGAACCTGGTGTCTACCATCAAGTGGTCAACCTCAGTCCTTGCTTTGCAGAGGCCATCAATTATGGATGTGACGGTTGGAATAAGTACAACGATCGATTCGCCTCTGTATATTATTTTTGCCCGTTGAATAAGAGGACTCATATTGTTCCAATGCTGCGAAGGGAAGGAGGGATGAGATAGACATCTTCATGGTCAAGTTTGTGATAACAGATTGCAATTTCCGAAGTGACACTGTCTGTTTCTTGAGATGACATTTTTAGCTTTCAAATATCCAAAAAGTTCAAGGTACAGAGAGTGGTGTTCAGTTATTGCATTTTCTAACCTGGCAAGACGAGCTTCCGTGACAAATGGACTCATGAGCAAGTGGACAATCTCCCTCAATTTAAGATACAGTAGCCAAACTTCTTCATCCTCTGAATTCCTTGTTTTGTCATCTGACAAAACTATGTCACCGACTAGAATACTGAAGTAGCGCACGAAAAATCGCATTTCCGGAGAAGACATTCGGAAACGGCTATCTTTTTTCACATGATCCAGATTTATCTTAGGTGAAATATTGCTGGATTCAAAACCAAAATTGAGAGTGTGCATTCTGTCATTCAAATAATCAATACTGAAGCGACCTCGAACAGAGACAAAGTATAAAAGTACAGCAGCCATTACATAGTGGCAGATATCTTCGGAAATATCATGCATTGCATCGGCACTTGAGTTTGGCACTACGTGAAATTCATCCAGCTCATTGAAGACACATTCGCCGTAAAGTCCGGTCTCTTGCAGATCTTTGCCTTGCGAGATATCCTCCTCGTATTTCTCTACAGTTCTCAGCAAGGAAGGATCTTCCGTTACCAAAACACCGACTAAATCAGGTCCACGATAACGGAAACGGCAAAACCACGTATTACTGAATGAGGTTACAAACTCAAAAATTTGGGTCAATCCAAGATTGCCACCCAGTATTAAAATCATGAGGAAATGAACTTTGATCTTTTTGCCTCTGATGTTCAAGATGATTCCATTCCAACGCAAGTTATTTGCATTTTTGATGATATGCGAAAATACAGCTTTGTTGCCGTATTTCTTCCTCGTTTTAGAGAGGAGTATGTCAGTGACAATTATACTGTCCTGTTTAGAACTGAAATTAGGGGGCAAAGTACCGGGTTGTACATAGAATGTACCGAGATTCCCTTCTACGGCATGCGTGCCGAACACGTGACCAGTTTGCACTTCATCATAATACCCAAAGAGCGGAAGCACAATTTCGTCATCTTTGAAATGTTTACTCAATTCTTGCCACAATTCACCTTGGATAAAGTTCATCATTAGATACTCATTGGCTTTCAAGTAATTATAACGCTTAAATGTAGCCTCAAATGAACCATCAATTTCGAACAGTCTTTTTAACCCGTCGGGTAAAGGAAATCTTGCTATAGATACATTTTTCTGTATCATTTCCAAATTGGACCCGGTGAGTTTAGAGGCGGTAATTTCCTCTATAGGACAAATTAGGAGTTCTTTGAGAATACCCAATTTGGTGTATATTCGTAATCTTTTTGCTTCTGAACTCGAATTTCCAAGAGGAACCTCATGTCTCTCAAATATTTGTGTTATTCCACAAGTGACTTCTTTCCGAACAGCCTCCTGAAGACTTTCGTTGATTTTTCCTGAGAAGAATGGATTATGAACGTCATGGATATAAGAAGAGAACTTTGCTATCATGGATTGTACATCAGATCTACTTAAATCTGAATTAGCATACTACTCGCAAGTGAATTGCGTTATTAAATTATTAAGATCCATCTCGAGATGGCAAAATGAAGAAACTATTTACAATAGTACTTTGGTTGACTAATAGAAATCCCAAACCAGTTGGAATATAATTTCCTCCTTGCTTCGCATTCAACTCACCTATCAAACTATCAACAGATGCCGCAGAAACTCCTTTCCTACTTTTGATCTGATCGATTCGTTTCATTAGGAATGTCCATAAACGACCACATGACGAAGGCCAATCATATTTTGTCACCAGGAAAAATTTGAATAAGAAATCGACAGCATCCACTGCCAGTGTAAAATCATGAATTCTTCTAGGAATAACAACATAGCAGCATTGTAAATTCTGCAGCTGCCCACAGTAAATTATGTAGGGGTTATCATCCTCGTAACGCTTCATATGTTCATTTTTGATCCCAGCTACTACTTCGTCTAAATTTGCATGATCCTGAAAGAGCGATAGACTGATTATAAGATTTGCTCGTGACAAATATTCAATATCATGGAAATGTACCTTTGAGTGCACTATAAAAGATAGCAGTACGTCCTTGGATTGTAGCCGCCACTTGTTGTTGATATCTTTGTTTTTGAAAGACATCAGTTTCAGCAAAAATGGTAAGAGCAGGAATCCGAGCGCAACTTCATGGCCAGAAAATTTTCTTGATCCGACAATTAGGTTTAACGGAGAATAGGGGACATTTTTGGATCAATACGAAGTAATTGGAATCTCTAGTGGTGATGGTATTTTCTAACTCACTTCTATGACATTCTCCCAAATTTGTCGATGTTATATCTTCCAAATCTCCATGAATGTGAATAAATGGCATCAACTCCAGCAAATCTTGACATTCAAAGCCATCTGGAGTTACCAAATCAGTGGATTTTCTTGGCCGTGATTTGGTTGATGCAGCTTTTTGTGCAGCTTTCTGTGCAGCTTTTTGCACGTTGTCCCTAGTCAAAATTATCAAGGTTCTTGAATCGGCCGACCATGAGTTTTTCAGCTTTTCTGAACAAGTCGCAACATCAGTGTCATTCAGATCAAATGATAATTCGAAATCAATGTCGATTTAGGAAAAGCAATGAATGGAATAAAAATCAAAGGGTTAATGACTCATGAATTACTTTGGGTGATGAATACCTCGGATTTTATACATACCAATCTGGGAGTCACTGTGCATTGGAGTACTTGGGAATAATTTATGAAATCATTCCCTTTTCTCACTGAGAAGGGCCCTTCCATTTGATAAGAAAGCATCCTCTATATGAATCAAAAATCTGTTGTTCAGTCACGATGTCGATAACTTCAGGAGGATTTAGTAGAAGAGCGAGATCAATTCATACATTCACAGGAACTGTAAAAAATATCTGTCAACTCATCAAAAATTCTTATAAAAGAACTCGAGTAGAGTTCTACAAAAAAGAAGAGTTGCTCAGAGCGATTGAAATGGGAGTTTATATTTTACCTACGGCTGGCCAAGTACTCTTTTTCAATTTACTATAATGATTAGGTAAAAATGCTGTGAATCCTGCGTCATCGGTTTTTTTTCTTTGCCATTCTAATGCTGATTGTAGACAGCCTCCAGCATCGACACGCCCGTCTGGAGTAGTATGGGATGCTTCATGATAAATTGTCGGTGATCCCTCGACTTTCAAGAGAGCGACTGTATCAGCGGCATAATCTTCCAAGCATTGAGGACTCAATCTGTGGAAATAGTCAAAGATCGAGCGCCAGCCACAATAAAAAAATTTCGAAAAGAAAAAGAAATAGTTCTCACGTGATGGGAGGCTTTAGAAAACTCGTGTTTTTAGATAAAACATAGTTCACAATCGTCCTAGCGATGAATTTTCGAAACGACTGCACTGATTGTTGTGTAGCGTTGAGATACAAGACTAATCCACCCGTATAACTATCTGTATAATACAGTTTAAACAAGGGCTTATTTTTCTGAACTATGAGAGAAAAAAAAAAGAAATGAAGATGTAGTGTAGATTATGACGAAGGTCTGTTTTGCGTTGAAAGCAATTCATTCTCCAAATCTGAAGTTAGATATTCTAATTTACTTGGATCATAAGAATCTTGAATGACTTGATCCATGTCGATAGTTAGTAGTGCTTCAGGCTCACCCATTCGCTCATCATCGTTCTCAAAATCCGAGTCCGATAGATCATTCACAATATCCATATTTTCTATATCCATTTTGATACACTCCAAATAAACTTACACACCATCTGAACCTAATAAAATTGAAAAATAAACTTCATACACATTTTCCGCCATCGAACAGATTATCACTTACAATTCACTCACTCGAAATGAACTATTTGATCAAGTCAGAAAAGACCTGACAATTCATCACTGCAGTCTAGAAAACATAACAGTCAAAGTCAATTGATGAAGATGACAGGGTGGCTCAGGTCCATCTCATGAAGATATTTCATTATTGCAAGTGAATTACAGTTCAAGATTCCATTCACAGACAGAGAAAAAATTTAAACTTCATCGGTAAAATTTCAATGATATCCAAGAGTGTACAAGTTTGAGACACATCAGATCTTTGCATCAGCAGTACCGAGATTCAATCTTCACATCTTTCCACTCATGCGCTCAAAACATTCTAATCTCAGTTCATATACGAAAGGTGGAAGCAACCGAGCAGAATTACCATAATCCAAAGGAGCGCCAAGAGTCTTCAGCTTCAAGCTTGATTTAGATTCCAAACACCACGATTTTCTCAGAAAGATCGAGATAACCGTGCTCATGAGTTCTTGTAACGAGATGTAAACAAGGATATGACAAGAATTCAACAGCGATGAGTGCCAGGTATAGAGCAAACTTCCCCTTTCAGCTTAATGAAAGAATGATCAACGGATGAATGGGAATAGTCGAGTGGCTGTGTTCAATCTCACAAAGATTCTAAAACCATTTGTGCAAACTCTTTTCCATCTGCAGAATACCTCACAGGGCATGAATGTATAATCAAGTACCTGAGTCAATTTGAAAACATGTGGCAACTTGCAGACATGAAAGTAAAAGTCACTGAAGTATCTTGAATCTTTAAGAATGTATCCAACACAACAGAGGGAGAAATTCATAGAATGTACATGGAGCAATGGTTTGTTGCCGAGGATCAATCACATAAATTTGTAGATTTTATAAAGCTCTGGGGTATATAGAGATGCATGTTTTAGATCTACAAGTTTGACACAACTGTGGAACTAATCTATATAATGTCTCACTACAAAAACAACAATGTTTGGGACAGAAGAATTGCTTCCCAATTTCTATGAATTTCAGAACACCTAACTAATTTGACCATACAATCTGGACTCTGGTAAGAGTAGATTTTTTAATAATTCTAGTTAACGCATAAAGAACACACAGGTAACTCAACTCACCAAATAAGAAGAGTCACAGAAACTTGGCAGTTGCTCCAAGTTATTCCCGCGCCCTTGCCCTCGCCGAGAGGTTAGCTGCACTATACATTGCTGAGTCCCAATGATTTCCTGATTGCCTGCTCACGTTGTTGCTTGGCGGAGCCGGAGTGCTGCCAGTGTACTACTGCGGACACCAATTCAACAATAAACAATCGAACACTATCGGCAATGGGCGGTCGCGGATGATCTCGCGCGCGCGCGGGCAACTTGTTGTGTCATGACTGGCGGTTGTGCGTGCATGCGAGGCGAGCGCAGCTACTGCAACGCCAGCGCGCCGTCTTACGAGCCGCCTTCGGCGCCGCAAGAATCGACACGGATCCCGCGCCTATTTTTTCGAGGCGAGCGCGGAGCAAAAGCGAGTGCCGCCGCATCGTTTTCATCGACGCGAGGCGGTAGCGAGTAACAGGCTGCGCGCGGCATTGCAGCAAGTGGCGCCTACTATTTTGCGTGTACTCCGAAGGTACCAAAGCCTGTTTCTTATTGTGGACCATGTAAAAGGAGCGTTACGCAGTATGGGAGTCGTCATGTGTATACCGAATAACATAGAAGTGAGTAGTTCTACATCCTTTTCTTGAAAATTTCCGCCTCATCTCAAGGTTGTTACTCGCTACACAATTCTAGAATGGAAGACCATTGAATCAAGTTCCTCAGGATTTTTGTTCGTATGTGAATCAAATCATTATCAATCCATATTCTGGAAGTAACGCGAGGGAGATATGGATCTGAACTTCTTCCTCAAATATTTTCACTAGGAGTGAATGATGAAATGTGGAAATATCCAGCATGCTCATCAATTTTCCATCCAAATTGATCAATTATTTTGGATATATGACTCATAAAATAGCAGAAATGAATTCTCTCTATCTGAGAAACATATCCTTCATTGTCTTGATGGGTGAACTATTTTTATTCGAGTTGAGAATCGAGTTCCTAGCTCTGTATGACTTCTATTACCAAGAATAATTCGTTTTTTCTTGAACAACTCTATTGCAGTCAGTATTTTAAGGGAAGGTTTTGGATAATCTTTGGTTCAGCCCTCGTTTCCATTTAGTCATATTGGAAGGCGATTCGCGTCAATATCACTTGAATTCATCGTAAATGCATTTATGAATGAATGAATGAATGAATTTTATTCGAACCAGGTTGATACAACTAGTACAATACATAGTACCCCTGCAGAGATGCACTTGCATCTGTGCGCAGGCTGGAAACACCTTATAAAACTAA